>JAQGBX010002841.1:0-18959 GCA_034698745.1 Megaphyllum sjaelandicum | reverse complement strand
TTGAATTTCCCTGACTTTTTCAAAATAAACCATTCTTCCCTGACTTTTCCAGGTTTTCCAGGTCTGTGGGAACCCTGCTGAATTGTCTGTTAGTAAATTTAAAAAAAGATAATTTTCAATCTCAATTTTGGAAAATACGATAATTTTGTAATTTTGCACGTTGTCATTGGCCAGAAATTTTTTTTATAACCTGGAAAAGTCAGGGAAGTTGAAAATAAAATTTCTGGGAGAACCCTGTTTATACTTCTCAATTTTTCCATAATGCTAAATAAATACTTTTTTTCCTCCTCTCCTAACACTGTTCTATCACTGCCATTGGCAGCCATTTTCAAATTATGATCATTTATTATGTCCTGGCTTATGTTTTTTGTTGGCAATATCTATTACTCATGCCTGGTAGTCACAAGCAAAATCATCGAGAAAAAACTCACGTGAGAATAAGCACGAGGTAGTTTCGAATTTCAGTCTTTGTGCCAAGTGAGTAAGATGTGAGTATTTGCTGCCATCTTATACTCAGGTGAGCAAGAGCAATACCAGTTTGCTCATACTTTCTCAGATTTTCATTCTTTGTTCGGCCCATTGTGTGCCCACTGGCACTGGAGTCTCATGAGTCATACACTATGTTCTTCATTTGTCCCCATTGGAAGAAATCCAGGCATGACAAATCCGGAGACCTAGGGGGCCAAGCAACAGGCCCACCTCTGCCAATCCATTGGGCCCCAAAAGTAGTATCAAGATAATCCCAAACATCCATGATGCAATGGGCAGGGGCCCCATCATGTTGGAACCACATAGCATTACGAATTGCCAAAGGGACAGCTTCCAAAAGTTGTGGCACCTGCTCCTCCAAAAAGATGTGGTATGATTGGCCATTAAGTCGTGGAGGAAGCAGATACACATTTGGCCATGTAACTTTTTAATAGTGACCTTTAGACCCTAGGTTCTATGGTGAGAAATATTTACGTTAGTTCACTCTAACACCAGTTTTAGTTTTACCATGAGTTCAAAAACACCCTGTATATAAAAGAAATGACTCCAGGCACTTACCGTCAATGCAATGAGTAGTCACGTGATAAAGACACGAGTACGCCGTCTGCATAAAGTCCGCAGAATCTTGTGCGGATTCCTTATTGGGAAGTTTTCATTATCGAATTGTACATAGTGTCTCAAATTGTGCCAAATTTCTGTTATTTTTTTATATTTTTGATGAGAATCCTGTACGCTGTTCTTTCATTTACATGTACTTGTACAGTACGTAGGCTGGAATTTGTCTGCTCATAATCCACATTGCGTATTCCTGTATGTTATTCTTGGTTCTGTTTTCGAAAATGAATTAGGGCTAGGAATAGTGAAATGAGTATTTGACCTTCTAAAGTAAAGATTTATACTCTATTTAATGCATGCTTTTAGTTGGATCAGATTTCTAGAGGGCGTCACCGAGTATATTTGCTGTTTACGAAGATGTCATGTTGACATTTCCCTACCTTCAATTAGATTTAGCCTCGTTGATTATTACAGTACATGTATAGTCGATGACTTTTTCGTGGGAGCAAGCAAATTCGCTCGTTATATTTTAAATATTGAAAATCATTGCAGAAGTGCACAAAATTATAGGAACATAGCATTAAGGCAAGTTGAAGTAGCCTAAAGCTTAATTAGTGTAAACTCTGTGATGTGATGTACTTAGAGCTGAAGCTTTCTAGTGATAAATTGTCGAACAACTTTGTTGTTTAGGAAGGTCGAAGTATAACTTTGAGTTATAAACTGAGCAAGAAATTGTACAAAATTTGAACTTCAAACAAGGAAATACATGAATGTTTGCTCAATTTCATCGATAACCTGAAGCGTTATTCGAGTGCCTACATTACATTTCAGAAACCATGTTGCTTCCCATGACATCCAAGCCTAAAATGAATAGCAAGAACGCAATCATATTTGTTTAATATGTAATGTGCAATTACGAGTTAAAATGCACCGCTCTCTATTATATTAGTGTGATATATAGATTGTGTAGATGTCAGTTCTTGTAGCATCTTTGCCCGTTGTTAATTAAAATCGAACCCAAAAGGACTGCAATACGCCGAAATTTGGGTTGGTTAAAATGTTGATAATAGGGTCAAGCACGCGTGGTCGACAATGAAAATGTCGTTGGCATATTTGCTGTATTAAACCTCTAAACACTTGTATCGATGTACGAGAAACCCTTAAATACACACGTTAAATCAGGTGCGTTTACTCGAAACAACAACAACAAAATCCCCCTACTGGATTTTGAAAGTTATGCTTCATTTTCTTCGTATACTGTATGACTGATTCTTGGCAGACTTTAAATTTGGCCGAACGTCTGTTTGTGCGTGTAAAGTGAACGCATTATTTAAACTGAGAAAAACCTATAACCAATTGATTTCCTCTCCAATTCGAGTTGTACCTGATGCGTCGGAATTCATTCCCGGGCATTTGTATTTCACCACCAAGCGTGTAATACACGTAACCGTTATAGATAACTCTCGTTGCACGATCGATGCTCGCGCGCCGATGGTATATATACATGTACTACAGTAGTTGTAGTGTCAATTTAAGCGGCTGGCTCAAACCGAGATCTGGCCATGCTCGAGTCCATTTCTGGAAAAGTAAATAATAGCAAATTTCTTTTAACCTCTCGCCCAGTATATCATACGGATTTAATGAAATATCAACCATAAACGTCTGGCGCGAGTGCGTCGTATATTTCTGTGCCTGGAATTTTCCAATTGCCCGAAGTGTCATCCACTGTCCACTCGCTCGATACTTGCTCGCCGATATCTTCTCCGTATTTTACCACTTTTATTCCGGCATATATGGGAGCAGTATAGGCTCGAGGATTCGTTTAGTATATCTGTTGTTATGACCGTGTAAAACATTAAAAGGCTGGCTGTGGCGTATGTTATCCCGAAGGGGTCAGCGCGTTGGAACGGAGCGCCATGAGCGTAGGCCATTGAGCATTGCTTTCTTAGTGGATGTAGTGATTGATTCTCTTTATGGCAAAGGGATGTAGCTTAAAAGTTAGGAGAGCAATAAACAATGATGGCGAGGCCCGTTTACTACCTCCCATTCTTATTCTTGCGTGTAATCTTTAGGAATGACCGAGGAAATTCGCGGCGCTGCATAGTGACAGTCGCAATTCCATCCGAGTTAAAAGAAGCCCTTTTGTGGAGGAAATTGCGGACCGAACTCCTCTTCCAATGGCCGATGGAACCCTGCTGCACAAAATGCCATTCGTGATATATATATTATAGCAAAACTATATTGGTTGGCGTTTTTTCCTCGCTCGACCACTGACCACGCATGAATGAGTTTCATTTTGTAATGCATTTCTGTTTCTCACGTGGCTTTTCATCCGACGCCAAACTCATCGTGATAGTCATCGGTCCTTTAGCGGACACAATAGGCCTAATTCTCTTCTCTTCAGACTCGTATACAAGCTTTGAATAAGAGCAATTATCTGACCGCCTTACGAATAAAGACACTGGGCGGGGTTTGCATGATATCGTCGATGAAGTTGTTTACCGATGCATGCCTCCTAAGAATTGAGGGGAGGGAGGGGTCGACGAGTGATTGCCCATTCCTGACAACGGTTAATTCGAGGAAGTGGAATTTAATTTGTTATTAAGTTTGCTTTGGAAAACAACGCGTGAAAAATGCTGGATTCGTAATCGATTGATTTATTTTAGTTATTATAGTTTCCATGCAAATTTCCCAATAGATAGCTTTCACCAGACGACACGTGCTGGCTCCGCCTATAGATCGGACATGTTGGGGAACTTAATAATTTTACTGTGGCAAAAATGATTGCTTTCGCTATAGATGCATTTTTTTTAGAATGATAGAGTTAGAGGCTCCATATTAACGCCACAATTCTCAGATTCATGTACACCAAGCCACATTATGATTAGCCACGCCCACGAGCTGCGTGACGTCCTGTGCAAGTTGGATGTATTTCCACCATATACTGTTCACAGTAATGAATACATTGTAATGTAAAGACCAAGTAATTAGTTCGTACGAGAACTTGGATCCAAATTTTTGCAGAATGCTTTCTCATCCTGTGTTTCAAATTGAAGTCATTTGCTAGAAATTTAATTGTAGCGATACCCAAGAAGTTAAGGATTAACTCACACGTACGTACAGCTGTGCTCGCAAGAAATACAATTTTACGTTGTATCTTGGTAAGATGAAGTTTATGTGCACACTTAGATCAAAGTACGTATACATGTACACGTGAAAGAAAATGTAATACAACACTCACTTTTCTACGGACCATAAAACTGTCAAACAGGTTTCCCGTCCCCCATCCGGGAAATATAGCGCCATCTTTTGGCGATAAAGGACAGCTAAATCTAACTCCTGATCGCATAAAAGGGGTTCGAAAATCAAACAATTTTTACCCGGGCAAGGCCGGGTACTACCGCTAGTGCAGTATACAATTTAGCAGGAATGCTTAAACATGACGATCTATACCAGCCGATTAAATAAGTTGATTACGCCCTTATACTGTACAAATCAATTCTCAAATGTCTACGAATATACTGTACATTATGTGACCTTTGCCAGAGATATTTAAGACGGTTGACGAATAGTACATACATTTTTACGTTTTAAATGTTTAGTTGTATACCTAGATATTTATTAGAGCATGTTACGCTCTCAATATCCACACTCTCATTTTACTGTATAAGAATATATTTGGGCTGTATTCAAAACAAACCATGGAAGTAAACCAAATTTAAATGTGCAGTATTTTAAATTGTCCTATTAAGAGAGAGAAAACTTTCTAAAACTAAAGCATATACAATTGTACATGTACAGTATATACTGTATATGAATACAGAGACAGTAATGTGCAGGAATGGGTTCGCTCAACCCCCATAAACTAAATTGTTCGCAATAATATTTTTCAGACTGAACAAGCTAGACATCGTATTTCTCCTACATGTATACATGTTATTAAGACTTCACGAATTCTATTTAATTCAAACAGCATGAGTTATCGTGAATCTCCTTGTACTTGATTAGAATAGCTTCGTGCCCTGTACTCGTTATTGCTGCTTATTGGAATGCACGCATTGCAGTAATCAACTACCGATTTGCAGGGCTTGTAATTTACAAATTGTGAAGGAATTGTTGGTATGTGCATATAAATGGGCGCGGGAATTTCAGCAGGGATGCCGATGCCCCGCAATGAAGAGTACTTAGTGCGTACTATACTAACACGTTCGATCTCTAGACTCGCATTCTTGCGTCGAAACTGCCTGATACGGTTGTATATACGTGTATCGTAAGTATGAAATACAAGGCATCGCAGCATTGCTACAGATTTTTTTTATTTGGGCGAAGAAAGAGCACTTTAGCAAGCAGTCACCTTCATTGGCATTCATTGTCCGGCATAAATCTTGTGGAAGAATCCATTAGTGCTCGAGTTGAAGATGAGAAAAGAGAAGGAAATTGCATTAAAGTTGCTCTGCAACCCATACCCTATACGCACACATAGGTTACCAGCCAAAAAAAAATATAGTTGCAAGGCCTGTATGTTTCATCCATTGTGTGAAGTAGGGGAAAAACGTTTGCGCATGTAATGTGCGGAAATTTTAAATTGTAAGGCGTTGCCATGTTTGCATCGCCGTGGGAACGTGAGTTGAAACATGCGAAGGCATGGGGGCAACTTGCCACTCGGTGTGCGTGTGTATTTCAGCTGTGCCTGCAAATTGAATGCGGATTCTATCGTAATTTATGATTGCCCCTGTAGTAGGTGGCGAATGATGTCAGCTTCGCAACGTTAATGTAAAGATTTGTACATGTACATGTACTGCAGTTGCATTTTTTTTAGCGGAGCCACCTAGCGGCTCTTGTCCAGGTTCCCCGTCCTTGTGGTGGTTTGACCAAAATATTGTTTAGCTGTACTGATTTCTCCCGTATCTAAGCTATATTATATTATCGGTCATAAATTAATTACTAGATTATGAAGAGATGCAGCAGGGTTGCCAATTTTTGAACATCATTTACGACCGGGATCCGTTTTTTTTTATACAGTACATGTTTATGCGTAAATGTTATCAGCTGCAAATAGTGATTATCCAGATCTCTAAGCTCTACCTTTTGTTAAACTCTTTTGGCAAACATGTTACCATTGTTTAAGAAATGTGTGTGTAGCCTATATATACTGTACATGTAGAATGCTATCTTTTAAAAAAAATGCATCGATTCAATTGCATTTCTCTCATCAAAAATCAACGTTTGGCATTTCATGTATTGATGTAAACGTTTTGCAGTAATTATGAGCTTTCAATTATTGTTGACACTTGCATCACACGTGCATCAACAAAGAAGGATATTCCTTATGTGCTGCATATTCATGCACAGTATTATAATGCAAAGATCTTATTTTTAGAATTAAAAATATACGAAAAATAGTATGCAAGGCTAGATGGAAAATAGGGTTGATCATTCCAAGGCTAATAAATAGTTAAGCTATTGCAACGCTCCGATCAGAAACATTTAGCTCCCATAACGCACAGACTTGTGCTATTAACCCTATTTTAAACGAAAATGGGATTTGGGACGCGATAAGGGGTGCTCATAAAGTGTATAATGTACATAGTAGGCCTAAGCTGAATAGTGTAAAAGTGAAACTTTAATAGGCCTAGGCCATCGTAGCACGATAAATTTCGTATTGCACGGCGAATGCTAAATGAATTTTGCCATTAATATTTGACTTTCCCATTTAGGAAACAGCGTGTAACTGATTTTGAAATTACCGTGTTTCTCTGAAAATAAGCCCTATAGCATGATTTTTCAGGATGCTGGTAATATAAACCCCAGTTGGGTATTTCTATTAAGTATTGTTAAATAGTTAAGCGGGCTCCTAAGGACGAGAGGTAAACGCCTATGTAAACAGATGAACTTGAGACTTATTACCGAATGACCAATCGGAGTTGTGTTGTAACGGAGGTACAGTTATGCACTCATGTGATACATGTATAAAGGAACGCTTTCTGAATTTGGTGCCTGCAATTGTTGTCCAGCTGTACACGAAAAACAAGACAACCCGTGGAAATAAACCTGTTTTTTTAGCAAAAATTAATATAGGCTAAGGGTATTTTCGGAAAAACACGGTATTTGCACCAAAAAATTATCATAGCTTGCGACGTATCAAGTGAGAAATTGTCGCTGTTTGACTATGCCTAATTTTCAACAAAAGATTTAGTTACAAGTTGACAGTGCTGTTTAATTTAGCAGCGTACATATGTGCAAGTCTTAATTAATTGAAAATAAGATTGCAGCCCATTATTTCGGGTTCATCATGTGCATGAATGTATTTCAATACATTGTACGAGTATTATAGAAAAGGAAATGATGTCATTCAATTTCCTGTTTCGTTTCTGTTTTTGATAAGTTCGATCATATTAACTCGTACGTGTGCGTTGACCAACGACTGTCTTGAACAGGGTGCATCAGAATTCGCGAAACCGTCAATCAGAATTCACCTCTTCCAGTGATTCGTGATGAGATCATTACCTGAAAAACAAACATTTGAAAATTTAAGTAATATAAACAGTGAAGTGTGGAACATATATTATATATTTTCAGTTTTAAAGTCGTATCCGACCTTCGGAGACGTCATGTCGGAGACTCCTTCCATTGCAATTAAGTGACGGCAATGAAGATGATCGGTGAAACTTTCCCCAACCCTCCCCATTTACCTGGGCTTTGGAATCGGCAACGACAGCGAAATACATGTATTTCACTATTCGTTGCTGGGGAAGAACCTAAACATGTAAGAGGACAGTACTGTTTACTGCATGGTTAGCTCAGGGCCCATTTTCTGAGTAGAAATTTGCAAAATTTTCCACGCTTTTGATATACAAATTTGCAAAATTCTCTGGGTTTTCTGAGAGTAAATTTTCAAGATTTTCCACGTTTTTTCTATGTTATAGTTTTCAAAATTGTCGTTAGTGAATTTCGAAAAATATTTTCCAGTGTCGATTTTGCAAGTGTCAATTTTTCACATGGACATAACATTGGTCAGGGAAATTTTTTTAAACCTGGAAAAGTCAGGGAAATTGAAAATGAAATTTCTGGGGGAACCCTGTGTGTGTAAGCGGTCATGGCCGATTTAATATAGGAACTATCTCAGCATTCCTTGGGGATTGTAGGAAACCATGAAAAACCACAATTCAAGATACAGTAGTTAGCCCGAGAATCGAACCTGGGTCCACATGTACCGAATGAAAGGCGAGAATTGCTAACCACTCAGCCACTAGAGTGAATATAATACCTGTTACCAATAAATTTTAGGCTAGAAATGCTTTTTAATTGTCATTGTAGATGTTGTTTCTCGCTACATTAGGTCAATTATTTGATATCGATTTTGAGGAAGTGTTAGACATTAGTCATTTAACGTATCATCTAGCCAACAATCCGATCAAGCTTCCTCGACGGCATCGGCCGGAATATTTGACTCACATTGTCATTATCAACCCGATGTTGTTTGTTTAAACTTTAGTTAGGGACATCATCCAATTACTACAATGCTTGTCTTATATTTTGGTAAGCCTTGTTTCGCAAAATTTGCATAGAGGTGCTTTGACAATCCAAAGAGAATCTCATGAAAATCGGTGATAACATTATCCCTATACTTTCGACGTAAACTTTGGCTTGAAGTCAACTTGACTGAATTAATGGACGATATACCGTATTTGGATATTTTTCCAAAAAATATCTTTATTTTTATGAGTTATCTTTGAATGATTTTGTGAATTTCAATTTAATTTTAAAATTGGAACGTGCAGTCTCAATGTGCCAGCTTGGAAGTTCCATGCAAATGCAGCGGTTTAATTTGTTTAATTTTTTATAGTCTCGTACTAGTTTGGGAGGGGAGAAAAACCTTGTTGGTTATTCGCGTTTCTATCGAATCTGAATCGCTCGTGTGCTAATTTTTGCAGAAAATGGCTGGCTCCCAAACTCTTTCGCATTTAGTGGTCATGCTTGGCAGTTTTGGGGTCAGAGTCAGCCGGTGGTTGGAATAGTATTTCTCCCCCCGGTTATTCATTTCGTAAGATGAACGAAAGCGAAACAAACTATTATTTGTGATGTACAACACGGAGCCTCTGTCCGTATCTTTGCCATTAAAATAAATGTACATATGCTAGTAGATGGAGAAAGTGCGGCCAGTTTCCCCTTCTTGGGACCTTAGTGACCCCTGGTGTCCTAGCAACCAATGGAGGGGTTCATGATTTTAAAAGAGGGAAGGCGAGAGTGAGTGTGTACTGTATACTTCTTTTAAAACTATGCAGGATTAAGGGTTGTCAAATGAACGTGTATTTCTTCCATACAAACGCTGGTGTGATGAAGGGAGAGTGAGAATCCATTGAACTCGTCACGCAGGTTGCTTCATATGTTTGTAATGCGGTCACCAACTTGTAGTCGGGGAAAAAAAAGAAGAAAAAGAAAAATCAAACGACTTTTTTGCGACCTATACTTTACTCGTTGGCCTGCTTTTTTACTGCCTTTATTCGCCATTGTTCTTCAACTCGCAAGTTTTTCGAAAATGCAGTAGCGCACGGTTTACAATACGGTTGTACGTTAGTTTTTAATTGGTGGACTCCCATCAGGAAAAAGTGCCACAATTGGCTCGAAACGAGTTCATGGTGATCCTCCTGCCATGGTGAAATACTGTATGCCAGATAGCCTACCGAGGAGATACAACACCTGTTACGTCATCTTCAAGTTTTGGTATTGAGCTTAGTACATGTTCAAATCATCTTTAAATTTCCGTTTCTACAAACAACTATCTTTGGGGGTATTCGAAATCACAAATGAGATCAAATATAACTTACAGACAGCTTGCTTTTTTTTTTTTTTTTTTTTATCCAAAACTTCAAATCGAAACTTAAAATGATATTTCAATTATACATGTATTTTAATTTTGCTTTACTGGAATCTATTTATACAAACGCTGGCAAACATTACAAAGTGTGCATATTGCAGAAAAGCAGTTATTGTAAATATACTGTAGGTGGCGCCGCGCTGTACTAGCTGGCCCTCACATTTAATTTATTGCACATTTTTTAACGCGTAAATGTACTGTAGGTGGCGCTGTACCGGCTCTCAAATTTAATTTATTGCACATTTTTTTATATATTAACAATTAACATCAACATTTTGCGACATATCACTGTAATTTCTTTGGCGTTAATGCGTTCTTTTTCCAGGGCTGTTACAGCTACACATTTTTTGGATTTTTTATTGTTGTTGCTAGGCTGTGACATATGGTACAACTCCTTTAAAAACGTCGTGCTTACTTTCTGTAACTAAAAAATTGAAAACCAAAAAATTTAGGATATCATAATTCAGGAAGGGAAAAGTGCATTTAAAATATTTCAGCAATTACAGACTTTCTCGAAATTGGGAGACGCCCTTAACACCCGTGAATGTCAGTTAAATGTACTTGTCACAAACCCATGATAACTAAACATGGCTGAAACATGATTGTTAAAAAGTGTTCTACAAACTAACAAAATGTAGGCCTACTATAATTTATTTTAAGGTTATACTCGGTGTAGTTTTTGATTGATTTGTGAAACCATATTTGTGCGCGCACGTTTTACTTCCAATTGGAAATCGTAATTCACATAGTTTTACTCTCATATCGCAATATTTCAATAGACTTATTAGGAATTATAAAACGCAGTGGTATGCCATGTATTTATCCCCAGAAAACCGTCATTCGCAAGGACATCGACCGAACGAATTACGTTTTACGGAGAGCACAGTATTTGTGTTTCAAACTTATTGAGGATAAATACTTGAGTCATTCAACGAGAACGTGAGCAGATTTCATACAGTAGATAAGAAAATTTCTGTTAGATCGAAAATGTAGAAGATTTGTACCTCCTGTTTAATACTTTTTGGTTGAATAATTTTGTGTCAGGTTCCATTATAGGGTAACAGATATCGTGAAACTTGAAAGGCTGATTCGAAAGTTTGAAAATTGATGTTGGCTATCTATAAATTTTCATATCATAACTACAGTACATTCAAACATATACATGTAGGTTCATGTAATTTATATGCAAATTAAAAAAAATACTACACGTTTACAATAGTTGCATCGCAGCAGTTTAATTGTTGGCGGTTCCAAGATTTTGAACATTATAGATCGTAACTCTAATTTTCTGAATTTCTACTTTTTTTTTATCTGAAACTATTATTATATTATTTATGACTTTTTCTGCTGGACAAGTTCACGAGAAAGATGGCGAGAACATGTCTTGGGATGAAGTCAGCAACCTCTCTTCTTTCTACAGATTAAAAGCCGTTCTGATGAAGAGAAAAGCGAGTTGGAAAGTTAGTTGGAGTTGACAGTTTAACCAGTAAATCACGACTATAGAGAGGAGAGAGTTGTCAACCAGAGCTTCATCGTTCATCATCATTTATCCCTGAAACTGTAAACAGTACAAACTGGACAACTCGGCTACTTCACTGGTATCAAGAAAGCCATTATTCAGCGCTGAATTATGAATAATAGCTTCTGGCGTCCCCTTGAATACGTGTGAATATTAGCGACCATGTAGTCTCTTGATGTAATGCATGTTTTCATTTTAGCTCGGTTAAATTATGTTACACCAAGTTGAGTAGCTTGTAAATACGAGTATTCGCAAAAAGTACCACTCACCACTGACGTAAAATCCTGTAGCCAATGATGTTGGTAGCTCCAAATTTCCATTTGCTGGAAAGTCTACAAAAGGTAGAATAAAAACTATAGGTTGTTCTGATAGCTTTCGCATTAAATAAAAACATTCCGTCAGTAAAAGACAATTCTACGTCCTGCAGTTTCCAAAATACAACTTTTTGCTGAGATACATCATAGTTTGTTTTAAAAAATCTGTTGGTTTCCCATGACTTTTTAAAACTAAGCGCTTTCTCTATTTAACTACTAAGTTAATCACAACTCCGTAAAATTTCGAATTCCATCTCTGGTGGAGTTCGGGTTTTTGAGAGTAAACGACATGAACTTGTTGGTTCAGAATCTTTCTCGTACCAAGTAAATGCTCCACCACTGAGTTTACTCCGTAGTGTTTTGTAATTGATCCATTCTACGTTTTTCTGATGGATGTCGGATTATTTGGATGTGGAAAAAACTGGCTTGTGTCAGATTAAATTCAAGGACATTTCATATGCTAAACAGTTTTTTGTTATAATGAATCCCCGTCATATTGTTAACTGTTTTTAATTGCGATTAACTATTTCCAATGAAACGTAAGTTTATTTTTGCCATCCAGTAAATTCAGAACACGATCTTTTTTACAGTAAGTGGGGATATAAAAAAGAAACATAAATTCATGCCAGAAAGATGATTTTTAACTAAGAACATGGGAGTCATAGAAAAGTCAAAATCTGGCTAAATGTAATGTAGTAACTCAATGCCTACCGAATGTCTTTATCTATAAACTTGTTTCCGGAATGTTTCCAGCAAATATTTCCAAAAATAACTTATATTAGCGTAGGTTTTTTTTTCCTTCAAGATTCTTAGGAGAAATTGATATGTAAATAGTAAACGACATGGATGTTTGTATATATGATCAGAAATTACTTAGGTAAAGGTGTGTGTATCACAAAAAAGGAAAATTGCTGTCTGTGAGTTTCAACGAGATAGGAATACAGTTAGTAGGCACGCCTTTTTTGATTTAACCCATTCTTAAATTATGAAACTGATCATCCAATCGCCCTATATTTGAAACTTTCATATGCGCGTAAAATGTAATGGTAGGCCTACTTTTCGAAATACATTGTATACGCAATATAACAAGAAAAGTAATCTCGTTATATTGATTTTCGGTTGACGTTTAAACGCTTAGTGAAAAACTCGCGTGTATTTAACTAATATTTCAAAGAAATACTTTGAAATATTAGTTAAATGTTTGTTGATTGTCAAATTTTCCTATGAATTGTTCAAGGATTTTCGATTTGGTGATTTGGCGATTTGGCTCTTTTGGTGATGACATGGAACCAATCGGAACTGCGCGACTTCGCATGCACTGCTATATACTGTACATGTAATTTACTTTAAACACATCACATACTCAACCTCGGAATTGAAATGTTATTGCACTTCCTGTATTCAAGTTACATTTAAAAACAACTTGCCCGCAGTTCTATCAGTTTTAACGCTACTAAAATAACCGACTGAGCTGATTAAGCAAGTGAGCAAGTAATGTTTGCTTTGTACGCTCGTATAATCATCTGTCTAATTACTCATTGTGTTAATTTGGTCAGGGGCATATTTATAGTTCTTATGTCCTCAACAAACGTATTTATTATATTCACATTTAGAATATTAACATTATGATATGTCTACATGATAAAAATGTGTGTTCTACAAAATTAGAAAAAAACTCGCTTTCAGTATGTGTGCCTATAATTTTGAACTGGTACATAATAATGGACTTTTCTTGAGATACAGACTTCTAGAAAACAAAATTTCATACTTAAATCCTTATTTTTCAATTCTCGATGAGCGATATTAATATTTTCAAAATCCTGAGCTAGGAAAGTTAAGTACATGTAGGCCTACAGTATATAGGCAAATTAAAAATAAATCTTTGAGATATAACCCAGTGAATACTGTACTTGTACGCGACATGGAGCCCAAGTACCATGGAGTTACCCAAGAAACCAAGGATGCACTTTGTTGTTAACATGAATTTGGATTTTAATGTGCTTTTGAATATGGAGCACGAACAGGGGCCTATTGCCTCCATTGTATATTAATTCTTGCTGCGTCCCGCATATACATGTACCTTTCACATCCATATTGTGCCTGGGTTGGCGTATACATAAAATGTTCATTGTCTATAACCAATGCACGAATCCATATTGAGATGGCGTGCTATTTGTTTTGTAGCTCCCAGGTGATGTTTTACAAATGTGGGTAAAATATGCCCTGTGGAATTTCCCTTCGAAGCCTGCATCCCCATATATATTTCCCCATTCGCTTGTTTCGACCACTTTCAACCTATAAATTGATTCTTGCCAGTTTGAGTTGCACGACTTATTATCGATCTTTCAGAATAAAATGATTCATGACCACTCACCAATGGCTCTCTTTCTCCAATACGCGCTGTATATATTAAATGGCTCTCGAATTGCCTTATATAAAATGATAACTAAACTCTGGTATGACACACAGTATACATGTACATAATACCAGTATGATCCCTCCGTGTCGCCAACTTTGATATTCCTGTGTCAAAAAAACGACAGCAGCGCGTGACGAGGCACGGTGGCCGCGTATTAAAATAACGCCATACCAAACGATAAGATATAGATTGTATCGTATTTCGTATGTGTGAATTCACATTTTAATATTTTTTAACTGAAATGTTTTCAAACAATGGAGTTATTTAACCATTTATGTACTTACAATTGTGATTCAAGATTTCACACGAAACTTCCGTAACCGTACAGGGTATAACACTTTGAGCGATTCGATAAAATCGATATAACCGATGTATTGGTGTGGCTTAAAGCGACTTTCTAATGGCGAATTCGACTCCGGTGCAATACAATGCTCTGTGCAAGCACAACCTGATTATGTCACATTAAATGCTCGGTGCATGCTCATGACGTCACCGGTGCATTACACGACATTTTGCCAGTCGAACACGCGAGTGCAAAACGTCTGCCCAAGCAGCGCCAATTTCGAAATTAATTATCCAGCCTAAAGTGGTAATTATGTTTTCACACACAAAATATCTACGCTATTTTCGCTATCTTTATGTCGTTTTTTTTTGGAAGAACGTCAGGATAAAAATATTTACACAAAATTCACTTTGCCTTTCAAAAATATCATAAAAATGTTGACAAACTGCCAGTACAATCCGCCATGTTAAGTGCACTGCAATCACCACCTCCCTTGATGGTGGAGGCGGAGCACACCCGGTGCACGGGGTGTAACCAGTCGAAAAGGGAACGAAGGGTGCACGCACCCAGTTCAGTGAAGTATGCACCATTTCCGAGTCGAGTGGAACAGGTGCAGAAACGTGCAGGTGGGTGTACACTTTTTGGGTGAGTTGAATTGGCCATAAGTCAGTGACGTTTTCAAGATCGCATGGTGTGACCGTCTCAGTCGTAGGCCCTTGCATTGTGAATGTTGCCGCTGGTACGTGGTGTTGGAAATAATCTTTATTATCGTGCTGAATTGCAATATGTTTAAATCTCCTAGTATATATGTTTTTTTGTTGAAACCTGTCAGGTGCTGCTATTGGTCTTACTGCTTCTCCCGAAATTACTGCAGCTCTTACTGATGCTGGTGCCACTTCTGACGAAATTGCTGCTGTTTCTGCAGCTGCTAGTGGCGATTGGACTTCTTCCAGCACGAGCAATGCTGCCTTTGCTTTTGTTGTTGATGCTTTTGCTCTATTTTTTTAAAAGCGTTTCTTCTGTTGCCTTTGCTTTTGTTGTGCTTGCTTTTGTTCTCTCTTAAAAACGTTTCTTCTGTTTAAGCCGTTTTTACTGAATAAAGAGGCATTGTTTTCCATGATTTGAACAGGATATTGATGAGGGTTCACCCAGAAATTTCATTTTTAACTTCCCTGACCACCCTACTCGAAGGATAAGTATACTTTTTCTATACTGATATTAGTAAGCTCTGATGTGCTTATATTTGGAACTACTGTTCAGTAAGATTAGTAGATCATACTGATATCAGCATGATATCATACTTTGATGTTTGGCTATATTAATATCAGCATAGCTGCAATATTAAATTAATAGCCTGTAGACTTTTTAATGCTCGAATCCTATCTACATATCCAGATTTACGTAGAAGTGTCTTAAAAATGGTAGTTTTTAAAACAGTAAGGGCTGGACTGACATCTGTAATAGCTGTACTGACATCAGTAAGATAATACTGATATCGGTACATATATCAGTATAATTTTGTACTGTTCTATACTAATCCTTTGACCAGGGCATGCAATGACAATGACAAAAATTTACACGTGCCAATATTACCTACAATTTCGCCAAAATCGACACGGGACAATATTCTGTAAAATTTAGTAATGAAAATTTATAAATATTTTTAAAATTAACGTGAACAAATTTTTTTAAAATTTAAAAATTCAGCAAGAAAAAATGTCGAAAATTTTACAATTTTGTGATCGAAAAATGTAGAAAGGTTTGTAAATTTATATTTAAAAAATGTTGCAAATTAGTGCTTGGACAAGGTTGGAAATCTTGCAATTTATACTCGAAAAACGTTGAAAATTTGACATTTGTACTCAGAAAATGGG
Organism: Megaphyllum sjaelandicum; assembly: GCA_034698745.1. Lineage (NCBI taxonomy): Eukaryota > Metazoa > Arthropoda > Diplopoda > Julida > Julidae > Megaphyllum > Megaphyllum sjaelandicum. The sequence continues at coordinate 2,628 of JAQGBX010002841.1, read as the reverse complement.
AAAAATTTAGTAATTTTGTCCTCAGGAACTTACAATTTTTAAAAGTTTGCGAATGGACTTAGGGGCTAAGGGAAACATTATTTTTCGATCATGACAACATGATTACGCTGAATTTCTCTGGCTTATTTTTAAAAAAAGGTATTCTTCCTGGACTCTTTCCAACACCATTTATTTTACCTGAAATCAGATATTTTTCTACTGTTTAAATACTCGGGATTCCCCTAGAAATTTCACATTCAACTTTCGTGACTTTTCCACATTTTTAAAACAAATTTCACTCACCAACAAAAAAAATGGCACTTGCCGATGTTAGCCAGGATTTTGCAAAATCCTGACGTCATTTCAGGGGGCTCTGGCGGGTTCTCAACTCCACAAAAACATTATAAATAAGCCGACGTTTTCCCGAATTTTTCCTTAACCCCGATTTACTTTACATATACAATCTAACATAAACATAAACAAAAAATAAATGAAATTTGACGAAATTTATTCGTCTCGGCCCCCGAAAGTTGGCAAAATTACTCCCGAAAGACGGCAAGTCCTACAAACACAGATGCTATGCGGCGTAGCCTTCCAATAATATTTCAGGGGGCTCTGGCGGGTTCTCAACTCCACAAAAACGCTAAAAATATGCCTAAATTTTTCCAACTTTTTGTTTAATCGTGATTTCTCTATCATATACATTTTAACATCAAGAAAAACACAAAATAAATGAAATTTGACGATATTTAATCGTCGCTGCCCCTGAAAGTTGGCAATCATCCCCGAAAGACGGCAAAACCTACAAACACCGGCGTTATGCGGCGCAACCTTCGGACATCATTTTGGGGGGCTATGGCGGGTTCCCAACTCCACAAAACGCTACAAACGATAGAAAATTCACCCAATTTTTCCTTTATTCGTCACCCTTCTCATCTCAATGACCAGAATCAACACGAACGGTACAAAAAACTAAATAAATTTCGACGAAGTCATCACTTTTTTTTTGTCGAGGGTTTTCGGTTCGCGCCACAAAAAAAGAAAACCTTCATCCTCTCTTCTCTCCTTGATTTTCTTTTAATCGCAAATTCGGATTGATTGGTACGTTTCTATGAATGGCACTGTTTGTGGACAAGGGGGGGTCGAAAATGAAGGGGGGATCCTTCAACAATAAGACTAGCACAATAGGACGCGTTCGACAATAGCGCCAGAAAAAAAAAACGAACCCGAGGGATCCTCAGGGATGCTGAAAGTGCTAAAATATACGAAAAAAAAAGAAAAGAATCCTAGGATGGAAATTGAATTATTTTCAGGAGAGAAAATCTCGACTTATTTTTCTTGCACTCGAAAACCCGGCTCCGGAAACGAAAATTTCATTACGGGAAATCTTTTTCTCGGATTTGCTGGCGTTTATTTATTTTTCACATCTTTTTTTTTCGATTTGGAAAAAAGAACTTGGCAACACGAAATTAAAAGAAAATAAAAGATTCGAAAACTGTATACTCCAATCATCAAATCTGAAATATACAAATTGAATCGCACCTTCCTGACAGTCATCAGGGCCGTATTATCCATAAGGCTGACAAGGCTCAAGTCTAGGGGCCCACCAAAAGAAGGGGCCCATCATCATTCATTCATTCTCTGAAATTCTCTCTCCTTTAAAAATTTTATTAATTGTTCACGTTTTTCGACTATAAATTTGCAAAACATTTCACACTTTTTGTGGATGAATTTGAAAAATTCTCCAGGTTTCCCCTGTTCAAATTTTCAAAATTTTCCACGTATATTTCGAGCATATATTTGCAAAATTTTCCCGTGTTTTTTTTTATTACAAATCGGCAACCTGTTCTACGTTTTCAGAGTATAAATTTGCAAAATTTTCCATGTTTTTTAAGTATGAATCTTTGCAACATTGTAAAATATTTGACGTTTTCCGAGGACGAATTTGCAAAAATTCTCCACGGTCCCTTGTTAAAATTTGCAAAAAATTTTACGTTTTTCTCCTATCAATTTTTAAAAACTTTCGCGTTTTTTTTAGTACAAATTTGCAACATTTTCTACGTTTTTTAAAACAAAATTCGCAAAATTCTCAAGGTTTTCCCTTTTTCAAATTTGCAACATTGTAAAATAATTTACGTTTCTGAGTGTAGATATTTGCAAAAGATTTTACTGGTTTCCGAGGAGAATTCCTCAGAATTTTTCAGGTTTCTCTGTTCAAATTTACATTTACTACGTTTTCGAGTATAAATTTGCAAAATGCTTCACGGTTTTTGAGTACAAATTTGCCACATTTTCTGAACTTTTTTGAAATTCGGGGCGGCGAGGAGGAATGGGGATTGAAGCCTTGGGGCCCTGCCATGGGTTAATACGGCACTGCTTCCTGTGATAACTTTTGAGTAATTTTGGAGTTTGGATTTTGCTAAAATTTGTATACAGTCGAACCTTAATAAGTGGAAATCGGCGGTGAATTGAAATCTAAACCACTTATCCGGTTTTTCACTTACTACACTCTAAGAAAAATGGGGTTCCATAAAGGTGCATTGATGCAAATGCACCTTTATTTTAAAAAAAATACCGAGCAAGGTGGCTTGGAGGTTGGCATCCTCGTCTTGCATTCGGTAGACTCAGGTTCGATTCCTGGGTCGGCTA
>JAQGBX010002840.1:0-18961 GCA_034698745.1 Megaphyllum sjaelandicum | reverse complement strand
GTGACCAGATAACGGATGTGTCACGTTACATCTTGCTTTAACCCTTGGACATGATGATTCTGTACTTTTTTGGTTTTTACTACGTATATTAGTCTACATGTATAAGTGCAGTGTACATGTTCATTAATTTAATTCAGACATTCTTTATATAGTGACCACCTGTGTACGGTGACCAACAAAGCATTTTTTTTGGTTGGTTGGTTGGTTTGTGGATTGTTAACGTTGGCCTATTTCTGCACACGAATTTTTTTTGGTGGTCACTCTTAGCAGGTTTTACTGTATTTTCAATCAGGACTAACTTTTCAAATTGAAATTTCTTCAAAAAAACTGTGTAAATAATTGTAAAACTCTAGTTGTAATAAACGTTGTTCTTCGTGGGATCGCATGGAAAAACTACGAAACTTACAAAAAAACACAATTTTTAGTACGGAGATTTTTTACCAAATTTTTAATTAATATTTTGTTTTAAATTAATTTTGATAACAACTTAATTTCTTTACTAAATTTTCAATTTGAAATGAATAATTTTGACGGTTTCGTCATAGCATGGAATTTAAGAGCAAGTAGTTGTGAAAAATTAACAAACTTAACACGATGCTTTAAAAAAAAAATACCAAATTTTTATATAATTTAATTTCTTAAAAACGTTCTTAACTAAATTTTCAATTTGAAATAAATAATTTTGACGGTTTCGTCATAGCATTGAATTTAAGACCAATTTGTTAATCAAATTTTGATAAAATTCAATTCCTTGAAAAAAATAGTCGACGATTTCTTGACAAACATATAAATAGCATGAAATTGATTAAAAAATAGCAAGACTAGCGCGGTGCTTTTGTTTTAGGTATTTATATTAATTTTGATAACAATTTAATTTCTTAACAAAACTTGCAATTTGAAATGGGCAATTTGAATGGGCTTGCAACATGGAAAGAGTATGAAGTTGTTGAAAAGATAACAAGCTTAGCAGGGTGTGTTTTTAACAATTTTTTTGAACAATTATAACTCCCATTATAATTCCCAGAATGCCCTGTAACTTTATTCCTGGTGATAATGTTTTTTATCAGTAAAAAACAACCATCCATATTATATCTATATTTATAATCCCGACCTACTTATCAAAGGCAAAGCAATTAAATTACCAAAAAATGATACCAGACTCAATCCATTGTCCGTAAACCATGTCACAATGATAACCTACTTACTTCGTTAGCATATATAGCAAAACCGATAAATCTGTGAGAAATCTTGCAAGTTTCACAGCAATTATCTATAACTTACGTATTTGCGGAAAATCTGCTGTTATCTTATCAAAATGTCAACTTGTCCAGGAACAGTTTATTTGAACTATGTGAAAATGCACCAAAAAACAGGAAATATTAAACATGTTATGAAATTTTATGTTTTCAACTGTAAATACAGTAGGTCTTTGCCATCTTCTAGACAGTTCTGGTGGTTCGTAAAATAAGCAGCAAGATTGAATTCAACTGCTTATTTTATACTTTTGAATATTTGCCAATTTTTTCATCATGCGATGGCCATAAAGCAGAAGACATGCGTCATGACAACATTCTAGTAAAGCTTATTAAAAATCAAGCAACATTTTAAATTGGATGACAAGTGCGATTACGATTCACGTATCAACCACATCATTTATTTTGAAAAATTCCAAGAACGTATCTCTTAATTTTTGAAATAAAAAGAACAATTTGGACAAGTTTTAGGAAAATTCAATCAATTTAATGGGAAGCTGATTAGGGAAAACGTGCGAAATTTGCATACAAATTTGCAAAATACGAAACAACTGTCTCTGAAAATTACTTCAACACAAAATGGATGAAACGCAAACTTTACCGTGAACAGTATTGAATTTATTTTTATGCTGCTAAAATGCTCCAGTCTTTCATAAATGGACGAACAAGTTTTAATTCTGAAAAATAGCGCTCCAACAATTTGAAACCGGTTCAAAACGTTCGAAACATTATTCAACACTGCATGCCTACAATGGGAAATATAATCCACAAACGTTATACATTTTAAAACATATTGCGATTGAAAACCGAGAATAAAAACTGTGAATGCATCGAATCTGAAATTTTTAAAATAAATTACTGAACAGCAGTTATATCATCAAAGAGATGTCTACCTGTCCCACGGCAAAATTCCTCGGCCAACCGGCAATATTACGTATTAATCTAAGGTATAAACAGCAATAAAATGATAAAACAATTATATCACGACAACAGTCCACCTCACGGATACAATTCCATGGAAGGGTCAGTTTACGAAATTCCTTCGTGAGTGGCTGCTGAAGATTTTCACTTGAGGGCTGCTATTTTGAACGTGACCGAAGGGATGAGAACAACTGGCAAAAGCAAAATAGTTAGCAGAAAATTCAGCAGCCTACTTACGAACGATTTCATTCCAACACTGAGTTCACCGATGACCCGAGACAAGTTCTGAAGGTGCAATCTCTAAAGCTGCCGAGACTTTCAGAGTAGAAAGTATAAAAGATAACAGGAAGAGAAAGCATCGGCGTCATCAATTTTGTCAGTAGGGCAATAACAAATATATCGTTCCAGTCAACAGATTGAAATCCCAAACACGAACAATGTTACAGTGGAAATAAAATGGGAGCGAATTTGAGGTAGCAATATTTTAGCGCAGATGCACGCTCAATTTTATAATTAAAAGTGCAAAATCTTTTTGGAAAAATCATGAAATACGCTGCACAATAGTATTTGCGATTAAAAATACATGGTGATTAATGTAAACATCAATTTCAAAACTTTGGAAACATGTTTCAGAAAGTGTAGTTAGAAAAGTATTTTGGGAGCTAGAACGATTCATAGGCTAAAAACTAAGAAAAAAACAACAACAAGAAATTAAAATTGGATTGAAGGATAAAATGAATTAAAAATTGCCCAATGTTGCTTTTGCATGTTATTTCTATAGCTGATGAATCGTTCCAGTTTTTAAAAAGTTCATTTTTCCAAGTCTACCTGTCAAAATGAGGAAAATTAAACTTATCCCTTGAAAAATGTGCAAATCCCGAGTACATTCACATTTGGGGAGCAAAACGTGAATTTTATAATGATCACCAATCTTTGAGTAAGAATGTCCAAGGACATCCCTCACTCTCGTCAAAGAGTTTTCAGACATAGCGGAATACTTTTCTCAAATTAAATTTCAAATTCTAGACAAATTCAGCACCTCGAGAGAACTATTCCAGCGATTGCCTGAAAGCAACTTTGTAAAACCATCATAACTTCAAACTTATTCTATGAAATGGTACCTTACATGTATGAACATGTATGCGTTCGAAACATTAGCACACACGTCTGAGTTCTTAATTCAACTTTTAAGAAATATTGCATAAATTATGAATGGCTCTACAATTGTAGATAATATTCTTACTTTAATTTAACGTGTATGAAAAATTAATGCGTATGTCTCAAAGTATCCGATCAAACTACTGTAAACAGATCACATCGTAATGCAACAGGGTTCCCCCAGATATTTCACATTCAACTTCCCTGACTTTTCCGGTTTTATAACAAATTTCCTTGACCAATATTTACTAATGTCAATTTTCCAAAATTCGCATGACAATTTTCTAAGAATTTTAAAAATTTGTTTTCGACAAATGCTCCAAGTTTTCCAAATTTGTACTCGTAAAAGGTTGTAAATTTTGAAAATTTATACTCTGAAACTGTTGGAAATTTTGCAAAACTGCGCTGTACTCGAAACCCGTTGACAATTTTGCAAATTTGCGCTCATTAAACGGGCAAAATTTAGAAAGTTTGTGTTCGGAATAGAAGATTAGAAAATTTCGTAAATTTTTCTTCCGAAACTGTAGGAAATTTTGCAAATTTGTCCTCGAAAATTGTTAAAAGTTCCGCAAATTTATCCTCGGTATAATTTCAATTTTTTGTAAATATGTCCTCGGAAAAAGTTGAAAATTTTTCAAGTATAACATTGAAAAAATTGAACATTTTTGCAAATGTGTCTTCCAAAACTGATGAAAATTTCACAAATTTTCCTCTGAAATTGAAATACTTGAACTGGTAATGTTTCAAAAAGTTTGCAAATGAACCCTGAGCCAGCCACGTAGAAGCATTAATTTTGGATTGTAACAACATTAACAAATTGAATTTCCCTGACTTTTTCAAAATTAGTCATTCTTCCCTGACTTACGATGTGATCTAACCAGTTTGATCCTCCAAGCCCTGACTTAAGATAACAATTTGTCGTTTGTGTGCTATGTGTACGTGTATTTTGCCACTGCTCTATAAAACAATGGCATAATACCTACCAATAAGTGCATCAGAAAACGCATTAGTGAGGAATAACTTCAGTGAGCGTATAAATCCGTTACAGATTGGAAGGTAAAGGGCTATACTCTGAACTTGAACGTGGAAAGGTAAGCAAGATTAGTAAAAAAACAGTTTTCTTACACATACATTCACGCTTATTTGAGGTGCTATTGTCCCGTGTCACTCTACAAGACTTATCATGAATTCAGGCTTCATCACCAGGATTTACATCTTGAAAAATAACATTATCAAAATACCTTAAGAAGAAAATGTGCATTATCACAAAAATAAAAATATAACAATATAGAATGCCCAATTGTCAGGCGCTAATCGTTTTTATAGATATTAAATTGTCTTAATGGGGCAATCCCAGGGAGGGGAGCACTCGTCATTGGGCTAAGCAGCTTTTTAGTAAATACCAATTAATTCAATTAAATACATCTACATATTCTCTTAAATTTACTCTGTATCAAGCGACGTTTTTATCTAAATTTTTAAATTGAGACCAGCTGATGGCAAGCCAAGACAGTTTCTAACAAGGATAGTGGAATACCCAAAAAGTGATAAAATAATGAAATTCCAGGACATTAAAGCTATTTTAAAGCTTATTTTGAGTTACAGTCTAACATCATTAAGACGAATTTCAAGGGAAGTCAACGATTTGTTCGTTTTAATCGTAGCTCATATTATCGGAAGTCAGACAGGAACATGACTTCAACAATAAGAATTAAAAGTTTCATCAAAGTTTTGATGAATGTTTTGGAACTCGAAAATTCATTCGTTTTAGCCAAAGATTTCTAATATCAAAATTCGAAATTTGTCATAAACGAAAAATTAAAAATTAAAATAATTCTTCCATATTTTAGGAAGGGGACTGGAAATGAGATCCTACTATCAGAGATTGCTAAAAAGTGAGTTCGTCTTTATGAGGTTTCAACTTTTCTTTGCATCTCTTGGCAATTAAAATGAAATGAAATCATTCCGATTAATTTTATTTCTATTTGCAAAGAACAGTAGAACCCTGCTAATCCAAATACACGGAATGTTCATTAAGTTTCCGCAATCATTTTTTTTAAAAAAACAAAAACGGCTGTATTGATTTTAATGAAATTTGTTGAAAAAATTCTTCCATCATTCCTGAAGATTTTCAACATCAAAAGATATGTTTAAAAAATTGCAGTGCTTAAAATTCGAAAACAAAGATGGACTCAAGAAGAGATAGCGGCTCAGCAGCAGTCCGCATTAGTTTTTTTTAACTTTTGAAGGTATTTCACGAGTAGAAATGCGTGACATAGTTAAGATCCGAGTGATGTCCAAACGTTCGGGCCACGAGTGGATTAAAAAGTTCCTTAATGGACAAACAACCAGTGTCGGTCAGAAATGCAACCGACCACATTTTTTAAGCTGGACATACATTCGCTGTCAGAACGATGGGAAAAATGCATTTCTCATAATGGATTTTATTTAAAAAAAATTATTGCGAATACTTAACGAACACCCTCGCATTACATCGTGCCAAAAATGGCGCGACTACATTTTAAAATGTTGTCAAATAGTTCTTTGACTTTTGCAATAAAATTATTAAGATAGCTAAAATTTTAAAAATCAATGTATCCGACTTGTCACTGCTGACAATCAGTACTTTTTGTAAATCCAAACAAAAAATGTTTGATTTTAATCAAACATGTTTCTAAAATGTGCCTTAAAACTTTTTACAAATAGTCTGCATATTTCACCGCTTGAATAAACTTTAAGCAATTTTATGCTTATCATGAGCAAAGATAAACAGAAAAATTTATCTTAAAAGTTACCGTACCAATGCGATATTCAATTTCATGAAAGAAAGCCTCAGCAGTTGGCAACTGACGAGCAGCTACAAAAGCTTTCTTGAGGTAAAATGCATCGATTACTTTCAATTACAATGGATGATAATTACCGGGAGTGGATTATTATACATGTATCATGAATGCCCATCCAGTCATGTTATTGATTATTGGCACGTCTCTATCTAATTACGAATATAAGGGCTACAAAAACTTAATGGAAGAACACAAAAACCATGTTCTAAGTAGAAAATCATAGCGAACACATGTCTGGGGGATGTTTACGTACGAAGAAGTGGAGAAATGCAAAAATAAAATCATCACAGGTGGTATGAATTTAAAAAGATGATCAAATGGTCGAATAAGGCGTGAACGTACAATTAAGATGACTCATGTTCTCGGCCGAATACGTGGGTAATAAAATGAAGAAAGATGGCAAAATACATCTCGGTATTCTGGATCTTGCAGTAACAAAGTGGTCCAAGATGAAAGCAATATGGTAGATTTATATATTAGAAAGTTTTAAGAGGTAGAATCATCACTCACTCCTTTCTGAAGTTTTCGCAAGGCTTTCAGGGCGTGTTTTGCTGCTGTGCACTTCGCTATGCGGTAGTTCCTTCCCAACGCGGTGAAACGTCCCTTTCCGAACACTTCCACAGTGACGCGAACTTTGCCATCCAAAGTTCGTTCCGGTTTACTATTTTTTTTAGTGAAAATTAGCATCAGAACTTACATTTTTGCAGTAATCTTGTAAGGCTCTTTGTACAGATTTAGGGCATCAAAAATACTCGTCTAAAAATTGTACATGCATGCATTTACTTATTTTAGAATTATATATATTTTTTTTTAAAAAGTTATAAGTAGTTTGTTCCCTGTTTGCTGCAAAGACTAAAATTCAATTTTCTAAAATAGGCAGAAAAAACAAGTTTGAGCAAGTGCTCAAACTTGTTTCGCTCGTATGCGTCATGTGGACATGTGGAAAATACCATTGAATTGTGCGATGAAACGACCGGATTAAGCGACTTTTTCCATAGCATCATAGGAAAAAACCCGTTCTGAATGTTTTGATCAATTAAAAAAAAGTTTGGCTGAATCAAGCTGAACCAAATTAACAGACTTTCACTGAAGTTTACGTAATTTTGGAAAAAAAAAATGAAAGATCCATTTATGAAATGTTATTTAAATGTTTCACCGGAATTCTGGATTTAAAAGGCAGATTACTTCCTAAATTAAATACATACCCAAATTTCGCAGTTTCAGGTTCTTTTTCCAGCAATTCCCTAATAGGACTTTTAGGGACACAAGTGCTAAATAGTTCTGAAGATGAAAACCAAAGTTCAGTTATAAATGACTTTTTGTCAATGGAGCTGCAATATCGGGTAGATACTTACCTATTTCAGATTTCATCATAGAGTAATAAACTTTCCAAACTGAGTCCAAGCTCATGCCACTGTCCAAATAGATGGCACCAGCCACCGATTCAAAAACATCTCCCAATGCTTTAGGTACTTCGATATCTTCCACTTCCTCACATTCTTCCTCTTCCATGAAATAAAGCTGGAAAATACAAATCCGAGGTCAGTTGGGGATGCCGATCCAGACGGTAATCCCACCGTAACCATAGTTAACGACAACAATAAATTACCTCTTCGTTAACGCGATGGTCATTCTCTTTTTGCATTCTGATGAATCTGTCAATGACCACAAACAGAGTTGGGCACAAGGCTTTGAAATATTTGTGGAAATCGTATCGCACCGCTAACGTAGCAAAAATGGTGTTATTCACCAAAGCTGAACGTAGGTCTGTTAAGGTGCCTGGAGAATGCTGCCTGGCATCTTCGTACAAGTGACGTGTTATGAGGTAATCTAGGAATAAAAGTTGATTCATGTAGAAAAGTCATTGAAAAATTAATAGTATGAATTCTTTATAGTATTTTTAAAAGTGCCGACCAATTTAGAGAGGTGATGCTTGTTATGTAAAAATGTTAATTAATGCTACACAAATCCTAATATTTAAACCAGCAATAGCTTAAAACTTTTTAAATAACCCTTGAATCAATTCATTTTCTAAAATGTTTATCCCTAACTAAGAATCATGTTAGCAAGTAGCCTTTTAATTATTTCCATATTACCCTTTTTAAAAACATACAGGAATATTTTTAATTTATGATACCTAACATGTTTTTATTTTGTCTTCTTTTCAAAATTTAACCATTGCAGGCCTTATCAAATTCGATTGATTTACTTGAGTAAATATTGCAAGCACGAGTTATGTCAACTATCGGAGCTAAGGAATATGCTCACCCAAAACTGCATCCCCCAAGAACTCCAAACGCTGGTAGCAATCAGTAAGTCGATTGTAGTGATAGGAAGCATGAGTAAAAGCTTGCAAGAGGTAGGAGAGATCTCGAAACTGATAGCCGATCAGAGCTTGGAACTTGTCATAGCCATGCAGGAGCTTTCTGAGTTGGTAATCTGCATCCGGTAGATGGCATTGCATGGGAGAGGGCGGTGATCCTAAGAAGCCATATCTGACCCGCCTTTCAGCATCTATAGTCTTAGGCAGCACGTCAATGCCGAGCCAAGACATGAAGAGCAAAGCACCTCTTGGACCACACGATGTCAGGTAGGCGCCAATCTGTGCTTCCACGCAGTCAGCGATGCTCTTGTCAGGGATGCTATGCTGGGTCATCAGATTGTAGGGTATAAAGCAGGTCATCTCAGTTGAATTTGAATTCGTTTTGGGCACTGGTGCTCCTGAAATCGGGCGACCTAGCATAACTCTGCTTTCATTTCCCAGTGTGGACTCGCAGATGGCTTGCCGTAGTTCTTCGCCGTGCTTTGCAAGTACCGCCCGGATCTGTTGCGTGTCCAGACCTCGCCACTCTGCCAGGTCCGGTAGTCGGGCAATGTTCCAGTAGCCAGCCGGAATTCCAGAGTCAATCAAAGCCTGCTCAAGCTCCTTGGGAACCAAGTACCCAGGAGGTAGCCAGTTGTCATTGGGCTCGAACTTTGTGGCCACCATGAAGTTGGCAAAGCCTTTCTTGCGGCCTAGGCGGTACAATTTCAGGTTGCTGACTTGCTTGCTTCGCAGATGGGACAACTTCCCCTCATGAATGTTTGGATACATGCAAAAGAGGTACGTGGTAATGGCATGCTTGAGAAACGAGTCACCGATAGTCTCCAATCGCTCCAGGTTGATACCGTCGTTGGCATTGGACATGGTGAGGGCCTGCAGTAAGATGCTGGGTGAGGGGCCAGGATGCGTGCTAAGGTCTGGTTGAAAATCAAAGCTGAAATCGTTTACATGTGCCATTGTGCGGTTGTGGGAATTCATTTCTTCATCGGATTCAGATGGCCATCCATTAGTGTGGCTAGAGCCCACCTCCTTGTTCCCATTCTCGTATATCACAGCCAAGGTAGAAATAGATGAGGTATTAGTAGTAGTTGTACACAGGGCATTATCACAGGTGATGCTTTGTAAGTGTGGGGGAATAAAGTCACGGCGGGCAGAAACTGAAAGGGAAGGCTTGTTAAACGAATGGTTGCTGCCTGCACGATCTTGAACACTTTCCAGTTTTTCCAATTGCAGTTCTTCACTAGCAGAAATGAACTTGATCTTCTTCTCCATTTGTTCCACCCTCGTTCGACAGTTTTGAAGGCAAGTCTCATTTTCCAGTTCACTTTCTGTATCTTGATCAACTGCATCCCAGTCGAACGAGATTGACCATTCCCGTTCCCCGCCCTCTCCCTCACTTCGAACGGCTGGACCAACTGACGCCACGGGCCAAAACAAGTCGTCATCGTGGTCCCCTTCATCATACTCATCCTCGTCCTCTTCTTGGCTTGTCCGTTGCTTCTTTGTATCCCCGTTTCCTGCATTGGGAGAGAGCACTTTGGCTTCGATGAATTCCAAGTCCCGGGACAGATCCTCCATGTTGAACCTACCACCAGGCGCAGACAGAAATCCTAATCCAGGAATGTCCATGACGCCAAACTCAAGATCGTTGTCACAATCCCATCCATTGAGCTCGAAATTGCTTGGTGAACCGTACCGCACGGTCCGCTCAGAGCAGTGCTCTCCTTCTTCATCAGAGCCTCTCAGAGCACTATCAAAACCATTTTCAGAACCAAATTTGGAATCTGATTTATCGTTATCACTGTTCAGATTCTTGATGCCATCGAACAGCGAACTACAACTATTCAGGATCATGAGGTCTTCCGGGAGGAGATCATCATCCCCACTCAAGTCACCATCTTGATTGTCATCATCATAGGAAACCATATCGTTTGACCAAGTGCCGATGGAAAAATTGTCATGGTTTGTTAAGTTTTTGGGTCGCTCAGAGCGGCCTTTAGCAGGTATTGCACCATTTGTAACAGAAGAACCATCCTTCTTCCCCACAGTTGATTCTACATGGCCAGCTCCCTTTTTGGCACTGCTCAATTCACCATTCACAGCACCCAAATCCTTGTTCTTTGGCCCTTCAGCAGACTGCCTTCGTGCCTTCACAACGTCAGCTAGACTCCAACCAAAGTCCAGCGGCGGCCAGTGTTTGCCTTGACGAAGCACAAGCTGACCAAATCCAGTTTCCTGCACCACCCGTACCCGCAGTTCTTCGGCCAGCAAAAGGCAGTTCAAGCGGTACAGGATGCAAGGAAGGCATACAGCCTTGCGCCAAAGTGAGGCTGAGAAAGGATGGATGGTGCAAAGCTCGGGGACCAAAATCTGCTTCTGCTGCAAGTTCTCGCGCTTTGCACGCTTGGTTTCCTCGCTGCTGGTGGGCAGGGCGACGCCTTTGCGGTTGACATAGCGGGGCGTGAGAAGGTTAAGGCGGGCAGAAGTGTGATCGACATCGAGTAAAGGCTGTTTCCGATTCTGAATCTGGATTCCATATTTCTTCAGGTAATACTTATCGAAAGTTTCAAAATCATCATCAGGAAAGTCACTATGGGGAGTCAAATGGTAGCAAACTTCCGCCACGTAAAAATATTGGGGCTGATCTAAGTTACGGTACCAAGGCATTACCACAGCGTCCTGATAAAGCGCCGGTTCAAAGCCAAAATTTTGACGTTCTGACTCCGGAACAGCTGTAGGTTTTGCATTCTTCCTGTTAATGATAGCGTCTACAAACGGCCAATCAATGACATACCCCTCACCGCCTCTGTTGATGGGTATGATCAGCAACGAGTTTTCAGCCTCTTTCATGTCATAGCACATGGGGTATTTCTCCAACCGCAGCACGTTGGTGAAAGTGTAGCGATGGAAGATGGACAGCTTCTCAAACTGAGCCTGGGTCAACAAAAGGTGGGAGCTTACGTGCACCAATTTGACAGCCACTTCGCCGGAGCGGGTGAAGACGGGAAATCCACAAATTTCCGGCACTTCTTGCGAAGTGAGAATTCCGAATCCTTGGGAGGTGCTGGCTGGCTCATAAATCTGCCTGCCCCGGATGTTCTGCTCATCCGGTATTGGGCAGGTCAGCTTCATGTTGATACGGTAAAAGTGGCAGGGCTGGTTTGGCAGAGGAAGGCAATGCTGGAAAGCTTGGGCAGTTTGTTTGTTGTAATATTGGCGTCGCTTGGTGGTGCCAGGGCGTGGCGCACCTTCTGCAATGATCTCCTCATCATCTTCCACAAAGTTTGCTGCCTCCACATCAAGAGGTGCGCTTATTTTGCCCACGAGCATGAGGTTGTCGTCCAGCTCGCCAGATTGGTGCAAAATTTTGCACGTTTCCATGGCAGTGGCAAGTTTAGCGAGTGCTGCATTTGGCATGGCAGGACCCTAAAAACAATTTAAAACCACGATCAAGGATGGCAGTCACGGGAATCAAACCTGCGTCTACCGAATGTGAGGCGAGAATGCCAACCACTCAGCCATAATCCTAATGCAATTTTCATTACTTTTCTTATTAACTCTTTGAAATTTTATGTATCGAAGAAAAACATGATTTGCAGGGTCAATATTCGGGTGAAACGAGAGGTGGCGATACAGAGTATCGAATTTATGAACTAAGTGAAACACATGCTGAAAACACTTTAAAAGTTTTGTCCTTTTCTTATATTTTATTTCATATTTACCTCGATAGGGATTTTGATGGGGGAATTGATGGGAAGATACAGCCGGGCTTGGTACAGAGGTGGATCGCCGGGCAGCTTCGTTAACATGCAATGTGGCACTAGCCTAGTAAAAGTGTCACTCGGCAAACGGGCACAATATCTGAAAAAAAAAAAGTTAAGAAAATGCCTCGATTATTTAAAAGTAATTTATGGGCGATTTTTTCAACCACTATGAATTGCACCACTTGCATCATTTTTCCGGCAATGGAAAAAAATTCCTGATAGATATGGGTACACCTGAACCATGGATAATTTTGAGGTATTTTTTAATACCTGGAATTATCCACTGTTCACTTTCCCTTATTTCCACATATCATTATATCTCCATAGCTCATGTTGCAACTAAAGATTTCATTCAAAGTGTAAAGCAACATTTTGTTTTTCACACCCACCTATTCACCACAGATATTGCAGACGACATGGTCACCTTGATCGATTTGTTTGCTAGATTAGGGAAGTAGGGAGGTAACTCTTTATCTGCTTCTTTCAAGTCAATTTCTTCATCGACTGGAATTTCGCGACTATGACATCGGCTAAGCAAAATCTGAAATACGAAGGCAAAACAGCATTAAATAATAAATTAAAGTATAATTTATAAAGAAGCTTCAAATCAGTTTCCATAAAAAAGGAAATATTACCATTTTTGATAGCATGCTAGGAAAAACAAATGAATTTAACTTGACCAACCTCTTCCAGTGCCCGAAACTTGCACAGCTCATGGAGAAAAGGCTTGGTCTGCTTTACGTCCACCAAAAGAAGGTAACGTGACGGAATGGCCTTTGCTCGCCCCTTCGACTGGGTATACGACTTATAGTCCCGAGGTGGGTCAAATCGCACAACCAAGTTACATTTGGGCAAATCCACCCCATCTTCCACAATGCTCGTGGCCACCAGAACGTTGCTTTCGTGCATGCGAAATCGACGCAGAACCTCTTCCTGCTTGCGGTGTTCCATCTGAGTTTCCTTGGGGTCAATGGTTCCATCCATGCACAAGGAGAGCTGACGTTGGCCCATGATAAAGTTGGGCGCCACAAAGCGGAATTCCTCGTGTTGCTTGCTAAGCTCCTTAAGGTACATGTTGAGAATACAAGCCGAGTAGCGCCGTTCGACGAAAACTATTCCCCACAGGCTGTTAGGGTCGTCGTTGATAAAAGCAGATCGCCCATTCAGAGTAGACCATCTGCCAGTGCGCAGAGGCCTTGATTCCGCATTCCAACTTCCAACCGGCTTTTTAGTTGTGGTGTCAGGGACCGAATTCGCAGAAGCTTTATCAACTTGGGACAAACTAATGTCTTTGGCGAGATGATTGGGCACCAGTATATTCTCACATGATATTGCGCAAGCCTGGCTGTTTTCCTGAGCATGGTCGTGGCACTTGTCAATTGCAGCAGCAATAGAGCGGCTATTGCTAACACCCGATTCACCGTTAATATGATCACAAAACTTGATTTCGGAACTCACTTTCAGATTTTCCTGAGGGGTGGAATCTGGCAAGGAGTTCTGATCACAGCCAGCAAGACTTGTACTTGGAAAAGAACAACAAAATGACTCGGGAAGAGATAGATTATCAGCAGCGCAGCTCTTCTGGTGGGCAGAAGAGGTGCAATCACAGCTACAGCTAAGGGAGGAGGAAGAGGATGAGGAGGTGTTGGCATCTGTCATCACGCATTTGCTATCATCACAATTTTCACAGCTCTTGATATCCGCACGACTGTTCGCAGCAGCACTGGTCGCATGGCTCGCAATGTCGCCATTCACTTTTCTCTGCTCTTGCCTCGGGTCCACGGTTGGCTTGTAGAACTTCAGAACTTCCAGCAATCGCAGGACTTTTGGTGTGGCAAAAGTGAGCATGCGCTCCTTCTCATCAACGCATGACCGGAAATGATAATCACAGATTGCTCTCACCTGTTCCATGACAGAAAAAACCAGAGAGAGGAGCAGGTAATGCCTTTCATAGGGCGTTTTGTCCTTGTGCTTCTTCAGCTCCTTCATGAAAAACCAAGCCGCCCGATCAGCACACCATGGCCCTAGCGTCTCCAGGATATCTAAGAGGTCAGACAAGAAGGCCAGAGGGACAACCGTTGGATCGGGAATTGCACGCATGTCATCGTCCAGCATTCCGTAGATATCCTCCAGGCAGTAGGAGTGCGCTTTCAAAAATAAGTGGGTACCATGAATAACATTTCGGATTTCCTGATCAGCACTACCTTCCAAACGACCATCACACTCAATAACCAGCTCTTCGGGTCGGTTTGAATAACGACTCAATAACACTAAGCTGCTGGACGTTTCCGTTACACACCGGGTTGCTTTCTCCAGACGTATCAAGCGACGTTCCAAAATGGCTGGGTCACAGTTGCGTTCCAGCACGGACGTGCTCAGGCCCACTAACCTAGGCCCGTTGATTCCGTTACTGTGGGGAATGATGGACATAAGCTCCCGACACGGGTGCTGTCTAAGCGCTAAATGGCATTCGTCTACAAGCAAAAAGTTGATCTCTTCAGGCTGAATAAAGTTGGCTTTGAAGGCTTGCACAAAATGGTCCACCGAGGTAACCACAACGTGGTTGGATTCAATGATTTCTGCCCAAGTCGATTTTTCGCAGACGAGATCTGCGTCGATTATTTTGGCCACTTGAAGGTCAGTATGGTCCCGTACCAATTCACAGTAATGGTCGATTGTCAGTGCTATGAAGTACATACAAGGCATCCATTAAAGCAGATGGGCCATGAATTAGACAAATTTTGCCACGACATATTTACACTATACTTCTTAGAAAATTTTCTATTTTAAGATTTCAAATTAATAACTTTTATAATTAATCTGAAAATAATTAACTGAGCAAACAGGAGAAAAAAAATCAAATCAGTTGAACCAATCAAGAATTATTGAATTAAACCTTTACATGGGGTTATGTTCGGGTTCATTATTAATATTAGGAATTATTTTCTAAACTAATTGAGTCACCAACCTACCGTTATTGGCCAGAATGAACGACTTCTTGACCGCTTGCCCCGATCCCCGAATCTGATAGGCGAATTCTTTGACCAACATAACGACAATGAAAGATTTCCCAGAAGATGACGCCAAACAGACTGCAATGTTCTTCTGCCTGGCAGTATCCAAAAGCTCCACCTTTGCAAGTTCAAAAGCACTCACAATTCATATACATGTTCAAACAAACATCCAGGTCAATAGCAAAAATAGGCACCTACCTGATGCTCTGAAGGAGTGAAAATGGTGGTGTGTATGTTGTCAAGAAAAGGAAAACGACTGACTCTGACTGTAGGAGGGCCATCTTGAAGGTTCTTATTGTTCATCTGAAAATAAAATTGCATTGAAAACTACTGCTACCTTAAAAATGCTTGACGAAATTATTGGCCACCTTGCTCAGTTAGGCCAATTAAGTCAAAAAAAGAGATCTAAATCATATCTGGACTTGGGTGAGTTTTTCTCACATATTGAAGTCATTCGAAATGGCATTCAAAGAAATGGATCAATACTTTTCCCAACTCATTTTAAGAGATTTTATGAATCCATAGCTGGCAACTCAATGGATTACTTTGAGTTCGTGAATACAGACCAAAGTAGATTTTTATTAGCACATACATGTATGTCCTCACCTTAATTCTCTAGCTACTACATGTCAATACATGCTAGCTGACAATGACACCGACAGTTGATTCATTTCCATCATCCGTTGATTCATTTACATTACCTACGTTTGTTCAGAAGATTACTACGAAAATGGACAACAGTTCGATCTGCAAACAATAGCTACATGCAGTGAGAACATGACGGTTTTTCAAAAGGATTCCATACCTTCCAAATGCACGCGATTTTGTATAGCCTATGTTCAGCTCTTCATTCAGGACAATGCACTCCAAGATATTCAAATTTCTTTCAGATTCATTTCGGTGAGCAAACCCACACCACACATCCTTCACGCCTTGCGCCTTTCGACCATCGATAAAAGGCACCTAAGTTAAAAATGAATGACCAAATAATCGCTGTTTTTACAAGGGTACAAAGTGTGCTCTGCTGAAAAATCCATTTTTGCCGTCTGCATTAAAAAAAAGCCACGAGGCCAGAGCGTCATAACTGGAACATGAGCGTCTTCCTTGTTTTATTCATGACAGGATATTCCAACAAAATCTAAACGTTTATGGCATCCGTAACAGAAACCCTCGAAAAATACTGCGTCAAGAAGGTCAGTGTTGATAATGATTTACAGTAAAATGATTAAAGCTGGTTATACATTCAAATTTTGAATCGAGGCAATGTTAAGCCTGTTTCGAACCTCGTTTCTCTACAAGTCGAAGCGCCGCAAATTCGAATCATTTCAGGGCGGGAAATTCAAAATCTCACATAGTCGAATCATGTCTGGGATATCGGGACATCCATAAATGACAGTGACATGAGGGATTAGGATTTTGGTTATTATTGATTATTTATGATAATCCATTTATAATAAACGCATTTATCCTGCCTCTATTAATTCAAATTAAAACCTTAAGTTGAAATTACTGAAGGGCACGTAAAATTAAAATGTTAAAGGATGTGAAGCATGTTTTTAGCGTCAATCCTGCCAGGAATATTCATAATTTTTAACAAAAGAAAAATTTCCCTTGAACCATATGTTGTCTCCTAGGGACCTATTTGCAGGGTTCCCCAGAAATTTTATTTTCAACTTCCCTGACTTCTCCGGGTTTTAAAAAAATTTCCCCGACCGATGATAATGTCGAAAATTTACTAATGAACATTTTGAAATTTAACGTAGAAAAATGTTCGAAATTTGCATGAAATATTTTTGAAAATTTGACAATTTTGAATTCAGAAAATGTAGAAAGCTTTGCAAATATGCCCTGGGAAAACGTAGAGAATTTTGCAATTTTGTCCTCAGTAAACGTGGGAAAATTTGCAATTTTGTCCGTGAAAAACGTGGGAAATTTTGCAAATTTGCACTCGACTACGTTGAATTTCCCTGACTTTTCCAGGTTTTCAAGGTCTGGGGGTACACTGATTTGGAATTTCGTGATATTTGTAGTTATAAATAAATAATAAATAAAAAAAAAATAAATATAGATAAAAAAACCCCGATAAATGTCAGAATATGAAAATAAGGATGTTCCTAGGGGAAACTTAGGAGTCATGAGACAATTTATCTTTTTTAATGATTATGAATATGCAAAAAACTTATAAAAAATTATCTTTGGCAAGTGAGTTGCCATTTACTTGCACAATCAATACGTCAATACTGTACATGCAGTTTTAAATAATAAAATTAAATATTTTAGATATAAGTATTTCTTCATATTATGAAGGGAAATGACAGGAATTGTAATTGTTTTAAAATCTGTCATGCGTTAATTATACAGCGTGGCTAAAAAGTCTGTTGCACTCCCAAATCTCCAGAATGGGTGCAAAAATGAACATGCAGACAATGGGTACATATAGGAACCATGGGGCGCTGAATTTAATGGTGCCCTATCTCTTAAACGGTAATAGTTGCAAAGAAAACTAGTTTAATGGCTCCATGATTTGCACACATTTAATTATCGATCACCGCAAACCAAATGACTTCTGGGATACCTGTATGTTTGCACCCATGCATAACACCGCTTCATTGCAGGAAAGCTCTAAGACCTGGTTTGTTTTAGGAGTCGGGCTTTCCTGTAATGTAGCGGTGTTATGCACGGGTGCAAACATACAAGAAGCTCAGCAATCATTTGTTGCGTGGCGATCGATAATTAAATGTGTGGAAATGGAGTCATTAAACTAATTTTTCAACGCCCTACAGCTTTCTAATTGACGTTTTCTTTGTAGCTATTACCGTTTAAGAGATAGGACCTAAAAGGCCATTGAAATGGGCCATATGTTTTGGGCACCATTAAATTCAGCGCCCCATGGTTTCTATATGTCCCCAATGTCTGATATTTCATGTTTTCACCCATTCTGAAGATTTAGGGGTGCAACATACTTTTTAGCCATGTTGCATATTAATTAATGACTTAATTTTAATTTTAAAAAGCGTCATCTAGTGATCAATAAGAAAATAGGAAACAAATGGTGTTTTAAATTAATTTAAAATTAACGCGTGAGATATATAAAAATGATAGTTTCTATATCATTTTCATAAAAATGGATCAATATGGTACACATTTATGACCAGTGGAAAACAATCTGCAATTGTGCAAACAATTGCTTTGATAAAAATAAATAAAACATTAAAAATATGAATAATAAAGCTTCTTTTTTTTCGTTATAAAAATATGGTTTAAACAACTTTTAAGTAGGCCAACGATTGAAAAACTCTGCTTTATTTGCGATGTTAATAGATTAAAAATAACTTTCCTAAACATCTACCATGAAACGTTTTTCCGATGTGTAGATCTTGGAAAAATAATTCCTAATTTATTATGTGATTGAATTTTTTCAATCGTTTGTGGTTTGAAAGAATTATTTCAATTTCTCAGAATTGGGTTTTTGCAACCCTTTACGAATACTTCAAATGTTTATTTATGTACATGTATGTGCCTGCATGCTTACTGAATGTTTACATTTCAAGGCACCTCGTTTTGCACTCTACATTCCCGACTTCATCACAGAAGATGAGGAGAAAAGCTTACTGAAAAATGTATATTCTGCTCCCAAACCAAAATGGAAGCAGCTCAACAACAGAAGATTACAAAATTGGGGTAA
>JAQGBX010002839.1:0-18962 GCA_034698745.1 Megaphyllum sjaelandicum | reverse complement strand
GGTGACGTCAATTCCAGGTACGGCGCTCAGGTAAGAAGTGCGGGTCGTCCACAGAGTCTGGGACAGACACCGCCACAAACTCTACTCACAAAGTCAACAGGTCGGGTCGGAAAATAATAACCCAGGCAAGGTTTCAGTCCATCATCATGATGGACATCACCAAACCATTTACTGCTGTGTGCAGAAAATTTAGCCCTTCCATAGTCATGGAATTCTGATATTTTACCAAAGACTATGTCGACCAACAAGGTATAGAAGATTTATCTTTAAAGACATTTGGAGGTTCATCCCGATTGGTCAATTTATTGAGCTACGACAGTTAAACCAAGACTTTCTAAAGAAATCAAACGGCGCCAAAACTTTGTTTTTCAAGTTTTGTCGAGCTGCCCAGTATCTGACAGACATAGGGCATCCTTACTCTCACCTCATTCCGATCAAGGATGTCTTGCATCCGTCCTTTTACAATAACGGGGAGATACAATCAGACCAAGATTTGTTATTCGAATACATAGGATCATCCATAAAGGATGTCCTGTATTTATCCAGATTTTTAGACCCCCCTTGTCCTGTTTCTGGAACCCGCCTCCCCCATGTCCTGTCCAATTTTGAAAACCCCTTCTTGATTACAAACAATTTTTAATGTTCTTTATCAATTTTTACATTGAACCAAAGAACACAGGTGAGTGACACTTTGCCTACAATTCGTTTACAAGCGCAGGGCGTGGCTGAAAGCAAGTTGATCACCTCAACCAATACAGCAGCACTGCAGTGTTTTCGGCACTAAAACATCAAAGTGCCGAAACGGAGTGCACATACCTATATTACGTACATACTGCCCCATAGACCTACAGATTATTATAACCGTATTATAACCACAATGTTTCTAAATCTGATTTCAACAAATCATCCATACTTTTAATTGTTAACATGGTTGCTTTCATCTGAGGTTTGATTGCCTTAATACCTGCAGTTGTCGCTTCAATGATCTCCTCGTGATCAAGATCATACTGTATGCATGTTGAGTTATTGATGCTTTCAGGGATTTGTGCATACGTTTAGTGACCGCTACTTTTGATGCAAAATAGATATCCAGATTATATATTTATCCAAAATATTGCTGAGACAATGAACTACCTGTATAAATTCACAGCTTTCGATAATACAAGAAATTTCCCCTAACAGAATACCAAAGCACCCAGTTTTAAAGGCCGAAATTAACTCTTCCTCCATATAGAGAAGCAATAATGTATTTAATAGCTGATGCGCAGGCTGTGTAAGCTGGAGAAATCAGCAAATTTGCCTAGAAATAAATTAGAAAAAAAACCAATTCAGTTAATTTATCATCTTAAACTGATGACAGTGTAAGCAAAAGTTGACTTCCGGACGTCAGCATTGATTGAACCCCTCCCGCTATGTCAGCCTGTGTCCCATTTTCACATCCCCCCTCCCTCCTTCAGCGGACATCCTTTATGGATAGCCCCTATCAGGTTTCAACGTCAACCCAGTAGCAATAAAACCCATTAATGTTGCTCTCCATATATGACCATTTAGATTTGTTTTCCTTTACCCCAACTTGGGATTTCCAACATTTTCTTAAAACCTTACCCCTTACTCAAAATTTGATTGAACAACAATTAAATGGTCGTTAGCCTAGGGCCTATCCCGTTCCATTAAAATAGCACCCAACCACCCACCATTTTGATCCTATATAAGAAGAAACTTAAGCAAATAGAAAGTTTATCTCAGTCACCTGCCTAGCAATGGATAACTGAAAACAAAGATGTTCCTGACAGCATTAAAGACATCCTGAAAGAAAGTCTGGGACAGAGTGTAGAAGATGATTAATTCCAATACCACTGCCAGAAGTTGCTGTCATCACAGCACAAGGCCTAGAAATCATCAAAAGTCAACCAACAGTTGATAAGACACTATAGCCAGAAATTCGTAGATCACCGGCCAAGTGCCCAAAGACTGGACTGTTCAACCCACAACTCTTGGCACAAATTTCTCAACGTTCAATAGTGCCTCGCTCAGTTTCTACAAACCTAGCATTGCATAGTGAAAGACAGACGTGCCAAAGATCCAATCTATGACATCATCTTAGAGATGACCAACCCTAAGAACGTCACACCTAATAATGCTTTCTTTGCAGACCTGGCTGCAGTTTTGAATACAGCGCTTCAGGATCGCAGCACGTTTATCGCAGAACATACAAGTCCAAGACCACAATCAGTTCTACGGACTCAGACAGTGAGTTCACCCTTGCGGTCGTCTCCATCCTCACAATGAAATCCAGAAGATCAAAAACTCTTCAACAAGGCATGGATGACCAAAGAACGGCATACTCTACAAGTACAGCAGGAAAAATGAATTCTACACCATGCATTATACTAAGAGAAGTATGTAGCACAGTATCATAATCAAGCAAACAACGAAAAGAAAACACCGCCATCTAAAGGGCAAACTTGCCATTGCTGTGGATAACAGCCATCAAAACTGGGATTTAACTGACAAAACTGTTCGAGGTTGAAATTCGTACAAAGTTAAGGAGAGCGAGTATATGATTATAATCAAATGTATAAATGTATAAATGTTCCTGGAAATACCAGGAATGCCTTGTCAATAAAATATAAAATACAAAATGACGCCATGTTTTCCTGTCATCGTCAGGGAGACTGCGCTCGTAAGTTCGATATCATTGGCCACTCAGGTTGACTGGAAGGTTGTGCCTTCGTTATCATTAGCCACTCAGGCTGACTGGAGGTTGTGCCTTCGTTATAATTGGCCACTCAGGCTGACAGGGGTTGTGGCTTCAATATCATTGGCCACATATGGCTCACCTCCCCAAAAGCTTTAACTCCGTGGGGAATTCCAAGGCAAACCTTTTTTAGTTTTCCCTGGGGCCATAATACTGTCAAACTAGTCCCCCTCCCATCCTGGGTGTATCCAGATCATATCGCTCAATCTTTTGGAGACAACGACAACTAAATCTAACTCCAAATCTCCAAATTCGGCGGGAAATGGCGACGCATTTCAAATTCCATTTGCAATTTTATCCAAACGCTGGGGATCGCTTAATTTTCATCGTATCACCATCGCTATTGGTAACTACAGCCCGGGCAAAGCCGGGTACACCCGCTAGTTTTGCATAATTTTAGCGTTGGCGGGAAACATAAAATGCGTTTTTGCTTTAATTAACCATTAAACAATTATATTTACATAAAAGCAAATAAGTCACCAATTTCTTGCCATTTTTATTTTTTTTCGTTGTTTGTTCAAAGGGCAAGGCATATTTTCCGTTTTCACCGTTGAAAATAAGGGATTGCCATAAATGTCCTTAATTTTTCCAGGTTTTTAGACTTCCCCTCCCCTCACCCCTGTCACCTGAAACTGATGACTGTTTAAGCACAAGTTGACATCCGGAAATCGGCTTTTTTTGAACCCCTCCCCCTCCTGTCTGTCTGTGTCCCAAATATACATATCCCCTCCCCTTAGCTTGCCAGACGTCTTATATGGATAACCCCTAATAGAAGTAGACATTTGGAACTACCCTCATTTGCCATAGGACTCCCCCTTAAGGCATGATTTGTTTTATACTAATTGATTAAAATTAACTTATGAAGAATTGACCATCTTTAAAGGAACAAATCAAAGTAGTCATGTCTGATAAGGTATGAAATTTTATGTACCATTTAATCTCTGATCTTTGTTAGAGCTTCTAGATTGGCATTTAAATGAGGTGTTAACTTCTACTTGGTATACAGTACATCCTTCTTATTTCAGATGTTAACTTGATAACATGTGGGTTGCATCAAGTGGATATATTCATTAAACATTAACATTTTCTAGCTAATGTAGCATGCAAATGTGGTTTGAGTATAATAATTAGATCTTCTCCAAACTTTAATGGATTGGAAAAAATACTGTTGTCAAAAATAAATAATACAAAATAAATTTAGACAAATGCGTTTCACTAAAACAGAGCAGGCATAGGTCAAAAATACAAGCTGAGAATTGCATGCATTAAATAGAGCAAATGGAACTTAGCAATGTTAGTTTTACCAATTCAGTTGGCAATGATTCATTCGACAGCAATTACAAAGCATCTTGACATCTCAACATGTAGTATTTGAAGTACTAAATGGTTTTTTTCAGGTGCTGAAATTTTTGAATGCTGGTGGGAAAGACATCAATGCTACCAACAAACTTCTAGCATAACTTTTTTTAAACCAGTTGGCAACTAAATTCAACTTTAAAGGACAAAAAAAATCATTTGGCAGTTGAATCTTAAAGGTAGCAGTAATAAGTAAGTGATATTAAGTTTAACATTAATATTTTATAGCCTTGACACATTTCAACCATGAATGTTCATTTAACAGGGGCAGTGTGCAAGAGCTTTCCTGATGCCAAAGATTGTATCATTGAATCAGCAATGAAAAACTGGCTAAAGCATTCAAATGACCGCCAGAAGAACAAGAGTCAAAGTTTAACACTATTCTAAATCAATGTTTTTCTTGCGCTCCTTAATCGATCAGCTACTTTACTGCTTGGATTTGTGGCCTTATGAGCCAGGCTGGTACCATTTACGCCGTTGCTTTGCTTCAGCGGACGCTCGCTACTCACTTTCTATTAAATCATCGCTTTGTTATGGATGTTTAGACGGGTTTTTTCTCCCCGTATTTTTAAGGTTCTCAATTAATATGTTGATGAGCCGAAC
The DNA here is from genome assembly GCA_034698745.1 of Megaphyllum sjaelandicum. Taxonomy (NCBI): domain Eukaryota; kingdom Metazoa; phylum Arthropoda; class Diplopoda; order Julida; family Julidae; genus Megaphyllum; species Megaphyllum sjaelandicum. The sequence goes on along the minus strand of JAQGBX010002839.1, from coordinate 14,245 downwards.
CCTCCTTTGTTTTTCCTTCTTGTTTGTTTGCAAATTTATGAATTAATATGTTCATCAAGATTTTCCCTTCTTGGACTTTCTTTTCACACAGGTTACTATTGATCAATAAATGTTTCCCCTGTTCATTCCATTTGAATTAAATTCAAGGTTTTTATTGAGCTTAAAGTGCCTGCACCCATCATTACATAATATACTATGGTATGTTGTATGGTTAAAATATCTGTTTGGATGTTAGATTATTACTAAGTTACTCTTTGCTATATTTGTCAGAAATTGCAATTATTGCTTTAATAAGAAATTAATATTAATTGCAGAATAGATCACAATAGAAATCTAATATAATTGGATTGATGGATTACATCCCCCTTTCACATGGTATTTATTTACTGATGGTAGGGTACTGAATTATATTAATTATGAATGTTATATATAAATCTTTTTATACTTTATAGAACATTGTCTTATAGACCAAAAAAATTATGCCTTATATACCAAAAAATGACGTCTTATTGACCAAAATATAAGGCATTATAATAAAATGACTTTATATTGCAACAAAAAATGACATATTTTTGACCAAAGAAAATCATGTATTTTTGCCAAAAAACAACATCTGTATGACCAAAAAGAAAGGACATAATAGACCGTTTTTTGACATTTTTTAGATCATAAATGATGTCTTCATCACCGAAAAAATGACCCCATTATTACCAAATAAAATTACATCTTTTTGAACAAAAAGCAGGGACATAATTACGTCAGTTTTTCGGTCATAAATGACTACTTTATCATTATCACCAATGAAAAAAGCGTGTTATTGACCAAAGAAAACTTTTTTTGACTAAACAGTAGAGACATAATGACGTCATTTTTGGTCCTCTTTCTACGTGGGGATTGCTACCCCTAAAAATATTCAAGATCTTGTAAAAAATCCTCGTTTGAAGGATTTTCTTAACAGTTGCATGGTCACTATCGTGCATTTTTCTGGATTTTCCCGTTTCTAACAATTTAGTTGTGATAGGCGAAACTTACACTAGCACAGGTATTTTGTGCAATGATTTATAAGGTGAGTGTTTACATTATAGACTATGTGATAGAACATATTCATGTGTTGACAAGTCTATTCGACGTATTACTACATGTACATGAATTGACAAGACAATAGACATAAGTGACGACTTTTTTTGAAGTGGCGATATATCGATTGCAGCAGTTTATTATTCATGTTCAGAACATCCAAGGTTTTTAAGGGAAACATTCAGTCGACACTGAGACACTAAATGTTGAATTTAGTAATACTAAATTTAAATTCACAATTTGATTAATTTTTCCAGTATTGGGGATTTTAACTAGGATGGTGGGATAGGATAGGAGGACGGTCATGGCCGATTTTAAAATAGGAACTATCTAAGCATTTACTTTGTAGGAATTGTAAGAAACCATTAAAAACCACAATCGAAGATAGCCGACCCGGGAATTGAACCCGGGTCTACCGAATGCGAGATAAGGATGCTAACCTCTAAGGAGTAAGTTTTTTCGGTTAAAAAGTAGTTGTGGTTTTCACTTCTTCCTAGTTTGCATGGTTAAACTATGTGAATTATGTTGAATTACTGTTTTGCCCAATCATTTTAATATTTGTCTTTATAATTCCTTTAATGTGCACATTTTGAAGCTGAAATTTTCGTAAAGTGTATGTATTATCATACAATTGCTAAACATCCTAAAACTGCAACAAGTTATTGATAGCAAATTGACAAATCTTGTATTAACTATTTCTCTCATCATTTATACTAGATCTAGTACCGAAGAGCAGTACAATGAGCGAGGCCTTCTGTTGCAATCCATATCATCAATGGAGCAGGAGTTTGGAAGAGCAAGTAAGCAAAAAACTTCGACTTCAACATCACATGCTTCCGGAATTGCTGCTCGCAGCAGTGCGTTCCTTAACATATCTGGTAAGATTACGTCTTGTAAACCCAATAAATGACATAGTCTGTAGTACAATACACATTGTATATGCCTCAGATTAGTTATTCTAATTTTTTTTACAAGATTTTCAACCAACAGCTGAAGAAGTCTCTCTACAACACCAACTGGATGAGAAAAACAATGTGTCCACTAATGCACCAACAACCGAATCCGGATACGAAATGGAAGGGCCGCTTCCTCCAAAGAAAAGGGCATTGAAAAGTATACACTTTAACACACATATTTGCGCATAAATTTCAGTATCATTCCTCTAGCCTTGGCATTTCAACATGTGTATGTCTTAAATTTAAATAGGATCCAGAAGCATAAGTCACGCAGGACTGGAATTTTTAAAAGAAAAGTATCAGGCTGACAAAAAGATTAAAACAGAGGAACTCGAATTATCTAGACAAAGACTTGATTTGGAAGAAGCCAAGGTAACCCTAGAAAAAGAAAAACTTGTCCTCGAATCAGACGAGAGAAGATGGAAAATGCGTATGGAGGAGGAGAAATGGGCTCACCGGCTTGAAATGGAGATGAAAGACAAGGCGCAACAGATTAAAAATGCGCAACTGCAAAATGAAATTATGAAGGTTTTATTCTAAAAGTTCAAAACATAACGTGAATCATTTGTCCAAATGAATTGTTCAAAAAAATTGCACTTGCAAATTTAAAAAATTTTAATGTTATTATAATAAAAACTCGTGTTATGACCTAATTGATGCCAAAAGTGTTTCATAAAATCGAAAATTGGACCTTTGTTTCGCCCAATTCAAGTCTTAGTTTAGATAGTTCCATTAAGTCTGATTCAATCTGTTTGTCAGCTTCATGCTTTTGTTTCAAATGTCAATCGAGTTTAACATTCAAAACAAAATAAAAACCAATTTTAAAAAAAATAAGAAAAGGAAAATCACTTATTTTTTTAGTTGAAATTGCTGTACTACTGCTAGGAGCAGGCCGCAAACGGAGTCCCTAATTTATTTTTCCAAGGTTGAGGCCTGTGCAGCAAAAAAACTAACGGTGTGGTCGCATGATGCTCGTTCAAAAAACAGTTTTCATAAAATATAGGAACATAAAATCGAGTTTTTACTGTATATCAGTTTTCTGTTGAGCATGGTAGGTGTAATTAATTATGAAAATCAGTATAAAAGTGAAATTGATACAGTAAATTACTCTTAAAGTGAAAATAATACAGCAACTTATTGACCTCATAAACTTATTTATTCTTTAAATCCCTTTCATTTAAGTATGTTGTTAACCAATCCTCCCTTCTTCTAAATTCTCGTAGTTAATTTGGATAACATTTCGCAAGTTTTCTTTTGTGTAACACATGGACAACAATGTGTAACAAATGTTTTCAGTCAAGTATCAGTAAGGAGCCATTCAAAAAGAACGTCCTAAAACTTTGCATCCATCTGTCATTCCCAATGAACCAACAGAAAGCTTTCACCATTCTCCAGGGATAAACTCCCCATCATGCTTGCTATCAATCATTGTGGGTGGACAATACCTTTGCACACATGTGAAAAAGATAATGATCAGCAGTCAAAGTACATGTATCAAACATTTGATGACAAATACATTTTATAAACCTTCTGTGAGGCTCTTCTTTTCCTTACCATTTCTTAAAAAAATTGTATAAAACAAAGCAAGCCTTCATAATGCTGCAACAAGTTTCAAATTTTGCGTTCAACGGACGTCGCTCAATTCACCATTTTGCAGCTAGGATGCCTAAAGCATTGCAAATTGTACAGCGGGCACGTGACAGTCTTTAAAAGATTAAATTATATAACTTGACATTTACATGGAGTAAAAGTTTAGCCAGTCACTACTGAATAGATAATTATAATTTTAATTGAATTGTATTGTGGCGGTGTCTGTCCCAGACTCTGTGGACGACCTGCACACCTTGCCAGTGCGCCGTAACGTCACCTGTCGACTTACCTGACCCAGCCTCCTATAAAGGTCAAGGCTGGCCAGGTAATCGACCTCTCTCTCAACACTGCTACCAAGGAAAAGGACGCCCTCTTCGACCTCCTGCACAGTCCTTTCCTCGCACGTGCCGACCACGTGTTTCGGCCATTTGAAACTTAAATTTCCGTTTGTAATTGTATTCATCCATCTTGTTAATTAAAATATCTTTACCTATCAATAATGCACTTAATTCTTCATCTTTTTGATTGGGAATCGTTATTCTCAAAGAGCAAACCCTAGAAAGTTTCAAACGCAATTGACGGCTTGGAACCGAAAAAAGGAAAAAACGAAGCTCCATGAGATTACTCGAAGCACAGAACGAATAAGGGAACTAATTCCCATAGCGCTCGATCTAAAGAAGAAAGATTCAGAGAAGTAACCATACAAAAGTTTTAATGTTGTATTGAAAATATGAACTCGGAAAAAATTAACATAATGATTTTCATATCAATCTCTCTCAGGCTACGCCTTGACCAAAGAAAATACTTGTAATGTCGCACACAAAGTAACTGACGAAGTAGGTTGCTGTAAGAGCTGCTTTTAGGCAGTATTGTTTACTCTAATTTATTAATGTTGCTTGGTTTTTCCACCAGCTAAAGAGTCCACAGATTTCTAAACACATTTTCACAATGCACTAAAACTATAATACATAATGTTAAAATAACTATTGTTAAAAATTTGTTCTTCATTACCACATTTTCAGACTGTATATGGTTTGAGCGTATGTTTTAAGGGGGAAAGCATTGTCTTCAACTAAATAATAGGGCACAGGTTGCGCAATGCCTGGGATTTTGTTATCTGGTGGAAGATTTATACTGCCATCTTGTAAAATCTTTCCAATTGGAGAGTTTGCATAGATGCTTCCATCAGTATTTCTTTCCGGATATCCAATATCTACCATTAAAAAGTTATAATCTGCATCACAGATTGCCATTGCAATCAAGCTATGGGACTTCTTGTAGTTGAAATAATTCGAACCAGCATTGTCTTTATAATGGGAGAAACGTAATTAAAAATCTCCATGATAAACTACAGCATTATCAACATTTGTGGATAACTCACAGGGTGCTTGTATCACAAAATGTTTACAATCAATTGCCCCGCAAAGATTTGGAAAGTTCCAAATTTTGTTAAAATTGATTTCTGCCTTTTGCCATATAGCTTCACTGGGGATTGGCAATTCCCTAGCAATAAGAACATCCCAAATGACAGAGGTTGTCTCCGAAATTGTTCTTGAAATAGTTTTTAGTGTGATGCGGTATGAATATGAAAGTGAAACTTGCAAATCCCCCACTGCAAAATAGCTACCAAACATACATTCCTTAAATTTATTAATTTTAAACAATTGTGCAAAAAACATGTAATGTCCTATTCATACCGAAGTGTTATTGCCAGCCTTTCTTTCGGTGAGATACTTTTTCTATAATTTGTATCTTGATGTCTTATTTTAGGGGCAACCAGTGTAAGCAGAAATGTAAACTGCTCCAAAGACATCCTAAAATACCTAGTGTATCTGAAAGCCATCAGTTACTAAGGGAAATGGTATTGGCGAACATCAGAACATCTACTATAAATATCTAGCAGTTGACATCATTGAGTAAAAAATATTGGAACTCATCTAAAATATAATTCAGGATCTTTCTTTTCCATTTCTGGTATAAGAGTATGGAAATCACCAAATTGTGGTCGTTCAAGGTAGAGTTTCCGAACCCAAACTTTTCTTTTCCTGGTTTATCTTTTTTTATGTGTTGCAGGTAACACTGATGAAGTATATGAAGCATGTCTGCTGGCTAAATACAGCGTACAAACATACTCAGTAATTGTTACTGAGTAACCATCCATGCCTGGGACGAAAAGAGAAACCGGAAAACAAAAACCAAGACAATGTAAACATCATCGACAATTTTGCAAAATTTAAACAGGAAAATGTTCAGTATTTTTTAACATTACTTGTTATAGAAAAACTTTTTAAAGGAGGTTTGCAAATTTTTTACTCGGAAAACGTAAATTTTGTACTATGAAAAGGTTGAGAATTTTACCAATTTTATCTCAAAATCTGTTACAAATTTTACTCGAAAACACTTAAAAATGTTGATGGTTTTTACTTTGGAAACGTGGAAAGTGTTGTAAATTTGTCCTCGGGAAAACTCAGAAAATGTTGCACATTTGTCCTCTGGACAAATTTGTAAAGATGTATTATCGAAAAAGATTGTACTGGGAAAATTTGTACGTTTGCAAATGGACCCTGAGCGTTTAAGTTATCTGACTTTTCCAAGTTTTCCAGGACAGAGGGAACTCTGTTTATTGACTTTTGAATTTTTTAATTCACCCATGTAATATTGTACTCAATTTCCCTTTTACTTTGGCATTTTTTTTTCAAGTGGACGTCTGAGTTGTTCATATCCCCCTCCCTCTCCCTGTCCACCTTGTGTCAGTGAATCAACCTCTCCCCACCTACCCCCTACATGAGGACGCCTATTTTGAATGGCACTTTATAATTGCTTCCAATATAATTGACTGTATGAAATGTAACCGGTGAAATTTTAAAAAACAAATATCTAATATTTGCAGTCACTTGTATACCTAGAGTAAACGAAACTGATGATGCAGGAGCAACAGATATCAATTTTTAGCCACTAGAACCAGTTTTTGTCTTAAATTGCTTGGCAATGAATACTGCATCAGTCCTCGCATTTATTTATATAAAGACCAGATACGATCTCCCTTCAGGTTTAAGCAAGGTTTTTAATGTTAATATAACAGCAACGACATAGAAGTGCCTCAGGTGAAGATGTAGCCTAAGTATATTCGGAAACTTAGCATTATTTGGATAGATCTTAATCTTAACCATCTTTTAAGAAATAATTTGCCAGGGTGCTGGAGGTCGTTTCGTCCAATCCAAACTCTAGAAATTGATCTGTGCTTTTGGTCGTCATATTAGCCAGGCTTCCACACCCGTCCAAGAGCAAATTACGTTCTGAAATGTCCAGCACCGTTTAACCTTCGTTAAGCTTATAAAAAGTAATCTCTGCTAAACTATTATTGCCAAAAATCAGTGACAGAAACAAGCATAACGCAGTAGCTCCTGTAGCTGGTGCTCACATTTTACAAACAAAAATGTTTGTGAAAATCATTTCCCCCAAGGACATTATAGCCTATATTGCTATGGTATACATTTTTTAAAAAAAATTATATATATATATTGTAAATTCCTTTTCTTGTTCTTACTTAATGCAGCGTAAGAAATAACGTATATCCATACTTTCGCTAGAATGCAATAACATTTCTAAGCTTCAAAATCGTAGGCAGTATGATATTTTTTGGCAAAGCAAAGCTATCAATCGGCACTTATACAGAACATCCGGATTTTCAAAGGCAGGTTTTGTACACGCAAAACAGGTTGTATCTTTCTGAAAATTAGGAACTGGAAAATGACCGAACGGACATTTTAAAATTACAAACCATAGAAAATAAATAATATAATATCAGCATCATCACAGCATATAATCGTAGAAATTTTAATTTCCACATTTCAACAATCTTTGTCAATCTAAGAAAGTAAGCTTTCTTCAATCTTAGCTCTGAAAAATGTTAATATGTTAGATACTTAAACTTATTAAATAACGTAAAATGTGATCTTACCTTGAGCACTGAGACCAAGCGATGCTAAAACTGCGGTGACCACATCTTCGGAAGCCGTGTCGTTAATGAACGCCTCCATTTCGTTATTTAATGTGGTCAGAGCAAAACGCGAATGATCCTGCGAGAAAGAAATGAGAAATGCTATTTATAGCAAATCTAGCAAAAAATTATCATGCTAGATATTCTTGGTTTTCATGCAAAAATTTAAATTCGTTTTAACAATTCCAAAATTAAACAGAAATATTTAATTTTAAATTTCTACAGCAATCTCAATGACACGTGGCATATTGAAGTATCAATCTACGAGAAACAAAATAATAATAAGCCGTGCAGGGTAGACATCAAGCAGATGAGCTTATTTTTTTTGTTTTTGCAAGTTAATTCGAACGAAACTTTCTAAAGCCCTGTCAGAATCTGCAAGCCTAGTATCTCTGTTAATTCAATCGAAAGTTGCTAAGTCCGGTCGTGTCACAGAGAATCTCTCTCCACCAATTCAAATCCTTTCCGATCTTTAAAGGTTTAAGAATTCCGCTCCAAAATCCAGGCATTAACAAAACTGGGTAGTAAAAAATATCCTCATGCATGAGTAACGTGGACTAATCTTTGTCAATTAATGCTTACATCAGCAGCATCTACCATGGCATCGATGGCTTCACTCCAGTCGTTTAAAACCATGAAGTAATTACAAAAATGCAGGAATCTACAACGGATATAGAATGCTATGGTAAAACTAGCATGACCAATAAAACTACACTAATTGATTAAGAAATTTATATCAGAGGTCGAAATTCACCTCGTTTGAATTGATGAGACGAGGCCAGTTACTCCTTCGTTAGTACGATCAATGCAGCAAATAATGAAAGCCTTTCGATGCACTCGCGAGAAATTTTCAATTCTGCAAAGGATTTCACAAAAATCGCTTGTCAATGATGAAAACATAATGGCGCACTTTATTCCCTGCCTTCATTAAATTTTCTGTGTGCATCAGAGTTTCGTTACAAGGTCTCTCGATTTAAAATTTCAAATGGATGCCCCCTAACATGAGTAGACATTTGGAACTGCCCTAATTTGTCGTCGTGCTCCACCTTCAACCCTATCTCAGAGGTTTTCCATATAACACCAAAAAGGTGGAGTAATTATGACAAGTCAAAACACCTTTTTCTATATTGCTATGAACTACCTTTAATTCTTAAGAGTGTAGTTGAAAAGCAAGAAATATTTTCCTATCCGTCTTTTTCAGTGTCAAATACGTTGATTTGAAGTACAGTCTATAATAAACGCCGGATTAGGCAGAGAGATTGGTCATAATAAAAAAAAACCGCAGGAAATTCAATATGAATTCTCATTGTGGTTTTCCGTTGTTTCCCACAATCCCCCTGCAGGCGAATGCTGAGATAGTTCCTTATATTGTATCTGCCATGGCTGTTTACCTTCCCCATACTGCCCTTCTTAATTGGGTTCTTTCTCAGCCACATTTAGTAAAGTATTTCGCTATAGTTGCCGGTCCAAACACCCGGGTAAAGGAGGAAGGTTAGGGAAACAATGGTGAACTATCCTGGTAAATGATAACCAGTAAACCTCATAGCCGTCACTTCCAATGAAGAAAGTTGGCATATACATGTATAAACAGTAGTCTCCAACTTGCATCGAGTTACAATTAGGTTAAAACTGAACGGATACTAATAACCATAATAATAATAGGTTGTTAGCTAATTATATACTTTCTATATTACAACTTTGTAGTAAGGTATGGGACTCTTGCCATGAGCATCATGTCATAATAAACGTCGACATTATTGAAACATAACATACTAAGACATGCTTTGTTACCAGCATCATGTTCCAGCACATTGCATTTATGTCTGATGTCGACATGTGTGATGTCCACATAGTAAAAACTATTGGAACCAATTTATTGCATAACTTTAGCTTTTAGTTAAACGTAAGTTGAAGATATTTTCATTTATGCTCACTATATCTGCATGAAAGACACTGGTTATGGGTTCAAACCACCGTAGGTTGGCAAAGCCCTATAGCGCATTTCTCTTTCATAAAGTAAGGTGTTTAATTGTTTCTGAAAAAGAGACAAACAATACGCATCAGTTGTCATTTTTACTTTACAATTTTATCGACAATGTAGTATTTTCCGCATACATTTTACATCTCTGGAAACATTCGAAAGATGACAATGTTTACTGCAAAAAATGGTTCATCTCTGCGAGTCCTTAATGGAATGGGTCGAACTAGTGGTTTAATGGGTCTACCCGGTGGTCGAAACGGGGGTCGTTTTTTCCTGGTCTCCAGTTCATGTTCGGAATTAGCTACAGTCAGTTGCATGATAATTACCTAACGCCATGATAGCCACCAGTATCATTGTAAAATCATGAAAACTGATTTTTTGAAAACTTTCTCTCAGAGATGAATTCCAAAGACATTTTGGTGTGTTTAACCCATGGCCGGTGTAGATGTTTGCAGACAGATTTGGTATAGCAGTTTATCTGATTCTTGTTTTTTTTTCTCAAAACTTTTGATGAAAACGGTCAGGAATTTGCGATTTGGCTTCGAGAGTTACTAAATATATTCGATTTAATAGAATATCGTAGTCGGGGGATGTACCGAGCAAGGAGCGCGCCTTTATACAGCGTGATTCCTAAAGTCCCTGCCCAGAGAAAAAAAAATTATATCTTTAAAATGGTTACAGTTACGAACATAATTCTTGCAAGTAACTTTAAGAGTTCTCCATGAGCTATCCAGAAAAAAATGTACCCTGCGACCTTGAATGACACGTTCCAAGGTCTGCTTGGTCTGCGGATTTTGCAGATATGTCAGAAACCGCTGCAGATACGTTAACAATGTAGAATTGAACGTTGTAGGGCGATGCCTAATTAGTATAATAAAGTTGGTTTAAAATTGTTTTGAACATAGCACAGTATTCCAGAATTTTTCTTCTCCACGATTTACTACATACACACTTAGGCTGCACTGCATGACACCAAAGCTTTGTGGGCTGCATAAAATGGAACCTCAAGCCTGGAAATTGTTGATCATAACTGTGTGCTAGAGAAATTTTATTTCATTTGAGGATGTCAAAGTTTAATACTGTATTGAGGCGTGGGGATAATTTATTCATTACTGATGAACAATGCATGGTCTCAAATGTAACATTTTAGAAAACGTTTAGCAAAAAATAAATTAATCTTACTTGAGCACATACTCAAAATGATTACAACAAATTCATTTTTTTATGCAAAAAAATCACTTTAGCACATTTTAAAAATGATCACCCCCTACGACGATAAAATCTTGAAATCTTGAATAATGCTACCATGTTTGAGGTAGCATTTTTTGCTGCCCTCAAAGCTTTGATGTCATGCAGTGCAGCCTAGCAGCCCAAGTGTGTACGAAGTAACTCGTGGAGAAGACAAATTCTGGATCGCTGTGCTATCTTCAAAACAATTTGAAATCAACTTTATTATACTAATTAGGCAACGCCCTACAACGTTCTAATTTACACTTTTAACGTATCTGCAGCGGTTTATGAGATAACTGCAAAATCCTCAGACCTAGCACATAGACGACCTTGAACGAGCCATTCAAGGTCGCAGAGAAGATGGTTTCCGGATAGCTCATGGTTGGCTCTAAATGTTACTTGAGAGAATTATCTTCGCAGCTGTTACCATTTTAAAGATATCATTCTTTTCGTTGGGAAGGGGCTTTAGTAATCACCCTGTATGCCTTTGAAAGTGATTGACTTATGCTGACTTTTCCTTACTTTTGAACTCAAAAAGTCTGTCGCTGCCATCTAAAACGAAATTTTAGATGGCAGCTGCGTAGAGCAAAACAAAATGATTTTACGGCAGTGTGCCTCTCTTTTTTCAACTGAGGATTAGGCATCTGGTAAACAATTCAGTTCGTCAAAATATAATGTCCAAATAAATACAACAGAACTATACGCATGTAACACCTTTTTTCACATTAAAAATATTCATTGATTAGATAGATAGATATGATTTGATTGACATGCTCAAAATCAAAGTTTCTTACAATGTAAATATTTACTTATTAAGGAAAAAGGAGTTTTTCATTCTGAATTTATGTACGATGTTAGTTATGCATTTTGTGAGACGATTCAATTAAAATCAATTCTTAAGTTTGCAAAATAAATGTTATCTTCGTCCTTTTTCTTAATTTTGCCATGCCAACAATCCTTCATTTTGAAACTTGAAACAATCTGTAAAAAGAAGTGTAAATCCTTTGATTTTATTCAATGCCCATGCTTATTCTTAGATGTTATTTGAATATCATTAAAGAATAAAAGATGCTTAATTTTTCATCAAAATTCATTGTCGTCTTTAAATTTATAAGAAAGTTATTTCATCATTCCGTTACCTTCCGGATTGCCTGACCCAAATAAAAAAAAGAGACAAAAAAATGCTTACAACAAAATAAGTTGCCTTGAATATGATCTACTCAAGCTCACATTTGACATCTTCAAACTGTCTTGAAGGTGCGGTTTATGAAGTAGAATGCTGTTGTGTCTTATCGGTTTAGAAAAATGATGAGAAATTGCTAATCCAATAAACAATTTTATGTGTTTTGAAATTAAAACAAATTCGATGTATTGTCATTTATGAATACAAGCAATAACTCGATGAAATATTTTCAAATTCATGTACATGTATATAATTAAGTTTGTAAAAACATTAAATAACATAATTCCGTCGTATGAGCCAAAATGTCAACAATTTTCAACACATCTGTTACCTGAATAAACAGGTAAAATGTTTGAATAATTAACCTACACTCCAAAATGAGTTTCATATTTTGGTGTCACATGCCAATACTTTTTAAAATGAAAAGTTTAATTGTATACATGTACATGAAATTAAATAAATTTCAATATGTTTTTGCATGTATTCATAAATGACTAAACATGAAATTTGTTTTATTATCAATACAAATAAAAATGTTCATTGGAATTAGCAATTTCTCATCATTTTTATAAAAATATGACAACAGCATTCTACTGCAAAAACGATCGTAAGACTTTACAACCGCACTTTTAAAGAGTTTTAAGACGTCAATCAAATCTGAGCTTTAGTAGATCATATTCAAGGCAACTGATATTGTTGTAAGCATTTTTTGTTTCTATTTTTCTATTTAGGGCAGGCAATTCGGAAGGTAAAGGAATGATGAAATAACTTTGTTATGAATCTAATTTTTCTTCTTTATAGATACTCAAATATCATCCAAGAATAAGCATGTGCATTGGATAAAATCAAAAGATTGACAGTTGTTTTCACAACTTTTTTCCAGTTGAAAAAAGAAATGTTGGCGTAGCAAACTTAAGAAAAAGGAGAAAGACAACATTTATTTTGCAAACTTAAGAATTTAAATTAAATCGTCTCAGAAAATGCATAACTATCATCCGACGTGAATTCAGAATAAAACAAACAACCTTTTCCATAAGTAAATATATCCTTGGTAAGAAACTGATTGGAAGCATGTCTATCAAATCAATGATTATTTTTAATGTGAAAAAGATATTGCATGCGTATATTTCTGTTGTATTACCTTTGACATTATATACTGTATTGCGAAACTGAATTGGTTACCAGATGCCTGACCCTTAGTTGAAAAAGAGAGGCACACTGCCATAGAATCATTTCACTTCAAAAGTAATCGTCAGCCATAAAGATACAATAATAATAACTCGGCTGAGTAAATATGCTTTCGTTTAATAATTCAGCTGAAAAGCATTCAAAGAAAAACGGATGATATCAGAATTCGTCATTCGGCATTTAAATTATGGCAATAATTGCTCTACGCAGCTGCCATCTAAAATTTCATCAGAAATTTGTCAATAACTAAATCAGCAGACTTTTTTGAGTTAATAAAAAGCAAGGAAAAGTCACCCACTTTCATAGGTATATAAAGGCCCGCTCCGTTCTCTGTACCGTACACCGACTACGACATTCCAATAAATCGAATATATTTTGTTAACTCTCGATATCAAATCGAAAATTAAAGACCGTTTCTATTGAAAATTTTGATACTTGAAAACAAGAATCAGATAGACCGCTATACCAAATCTACCTGCAAACATCTACACTAAGGTAAGAACACACCAAAATGGCTTTAAAATTCATCTCTGAGAGAACGTTTTCAAAAATTCAGTTTTCAGGATTTTAAAATGAGGACCATGACAATGATATTGGTGGCTATCATGGCGTTAGCTCTTTTCATGCAACTGACTGTAGCTAATTCCGACCATGAACTGGAGACCAGGCAACGTCGACCACCAGTTCCACCCTTTCGACCAACATTTCGACCTGTTCGACCCATTCGACCCTTTCGAACAACAGTTCGACGCGTTCGACCAACATTTCAACCCTTTCGACCAACATTTCGACCCGTAAGACCAACACTTCGACCCGTTCGACCAACATTTCGACCCGTTCGACCAACATTTCGACCCGTTCGACCAACACTTCGACCCGTTCGACCAACATTTCGACCCATTCCAATTGCTCCTATTCGTCGTGTATGACCGCGCCATTAAGGATTCGCGGAGAAGAAACGTGCCGAGCAAGGTGGCTTAAAGGTTAGCATCCCCGTCTTGCATTCGGTAGACTCAGGTTCGATTCCCGAGTCGGCTATC
>JAQGBX010002838.1:0-18967 GCA_034698745.1 Megaphyllum sjaelandicum | reverse complement strand
TACCGGGGAGGGGGTAGTTGGGCAAGGATGTATCATAGAGGGATATGGCCCGGTATGAGGTGGTTACATTCAGGAGGCAAAGACATGGGGGTAGGGGGCAAGGAGGTAATTTGATCATTCATCGTATTGCCATCGCTATTGGTAACTACCGCCCGGGCAAAGCCAGGCTGTCCAGCTATGAACATATATAGACACAATTTTTTGTTAACTAATTTTTTTTAAAACTTACCGGGATTCAATCCTGCGACCTACGATCTATGGAGCCATCACGCTATCCACTGTGCCATCCGGACTTGCTTCTTAAGTGTCTTAAGATGGTACAGAAGAGGAATCGAAGGCCTCATATAATAATGAGACCCCATATATGGGGATCTCATTACCATATGAGACCTGGGATGAAAAATATGAGACTTCATAGTTTGAATATTCTAACCTTTTTTAATATATAACTAGCTCATCAGATCAATCCAAGTGCTTCATACTATATGCTATCTAATAAATACCATTTAGAATTTTACATGTACATTTCATACGTAGATTAGGTATAATATATATCGTAAACGTTATATCTTACATGAAATATATATGTAAAACACATGTATATGCATGCATTTTACATGTGACCTGCATGTATTTTACATTAACCATGCATGTTTTAAATACCATATACGAATAATTTTACATGTATGACATGTTAAAACGCGTTTTTTACATGTAAAATGTGCCTGACCTATAAAAAACCTTATAATTACATGTAAAAACATGTAATGTTTATACACATGTTAAGTACATGTTTTCTACATTTAATACATGCATTGTACATGTGACCTGCATGTATTTTACATGAACTAAACATGTTTTTACATGCAACGTTCAAGTTTTTAAATACCATGCATATACGAAAAAATTTCATGTATAACATGTTAAAACGTGTTTTTTACATGTAAAACTGTAATTACATTTAAAACATGTATGGCTTGCTTGGTAGGTTTACATGTAATATGCGTGTACATGTATATATACAGGGTGATTCCTAAAGTCATTGGCTAAATAAAAAAATTATATCTTTAAAATGGTAACAGATATGAAGATAAATCATGTAAGTAACTTTAAGAGTTCTCCATGGGCTATCCAGAAACCATATTCCCTGCTACCTTGAATGTCAAGTTCAAGGTTATCTATGTACTAGGTCTGCAGATTTTGCAGATTATGTAAGAAACCGCTGCAGATACGTTAAAAATGTAAATTAGAACGTTGTAGGGCGATGTTAAAGAATTGTTCTTCTCCACGATTTACTCCATACACACTCAGGCTGCACTGCATGACACCAAAGCTTTGCCGACTGCATAAAATGCGACCTCAAACCTGCTAAATTGTTGATAACTGTGTGATAAGGCAATTTTATTTCATTTAAGGATGTCAAAATTTCATACTGTATTAAGGTGTGGAAATAACAATTTATTCATTACATTTGAACAAGGCATGGTCTTAAATGCAACATTTAAGAACACGTTTAGCAAAAAAAATGATTTAAGCTTACCTGAGCACATCCTCAAATGATTACAAAGGCCAATGTTTATGCTACACCACCAGAAAGCCTAAATGATTTGCAGCAACGGATCATTGAAGCCAGTCAAAGAGTTGATATATATTATTATGTTAGCAAACAAAAGGGAAAATCATGTTAGGTGATTTCAAGACTGTATTGTCGCAGGTGGTGATCATTTTGAGTATGAGCTTAAGTGATCCATTATTTGCATAAAAATGCATTTGTTTTAATCATTTTGAGTATGTGCTCAAGTAAGCTTAATTCATTTCTTTCTAAACGTTTTCTAAAATGTTATTACCACACCTTAATACAGTAATAAACTTTTACATACTCAAATGAAAGAAAATTGCCTTAGCACACAGATGTGATCATTAATTTAGCAGGTTTGAGGTAGCCTTTTATGCAGCCCGTAAAGCTTTGGTGTCATGCAGTGCAGCCTGGGTGTGTATGGAGTAAATCGTGGGAATAAAAATCCTAGAACACTGTGCTATGTTCCAAACAATTTAAAAATAACTTTATTATACTAATTAGGCATGCCCTACAACGTTTTAGTTTGCATTTTTAACATGTTTGCAGCGGTTTCGGACAATCTGAAAACTTTGCAGACCTAGCACATGGATGACCTTGAACGTGACATTGAAGATTGCAGGGAACAGGGTTTTCGGATAGCTCTTAAAGTTACTTAAAAGAAATATCTTCATATCTGTTACCATTTTAAAGATATAATTTTTTTTCTCTGAGAAGTGACTTTAGGAATCACCCTGTATATGTAGGCTATATAAAATGAAAGAAATTTACATAATTTACAGAAAATGTAATTTTGCTGTACAGTACGTGCAATTGATTTTTTGGAATCCCAATAGTTCCCAATTAAGAATTTCCCTCGATTCAAAATTTGAATATCACTTTACTGCGGTCTTTTGCTATTTCGAAAAGACTCAAGTTTGCACCTCTTGTTCCTCGAACTTGTAGACCACAAAAGTATCATTAAAAGAGCTTTTAAAAGCTCAAATGAATAGATTATTGGAAGTCGTCCAAAATTCTTAAGGGGGAGTCCTATGGCGGACGTGGGTCGTTCCGAAAATCGACGTTATAAACCTGCATTTATGGAATTGGAAATCTGGCCAGCTCCACGGAAAATCAACAAAACTAAGAAATTCAAATTGCACTTACATTGGCGACTCATTCCCTCTTATGTACAAGTATTTGTTTAAGTTTTGATGTTCCCTCCATTGCGCGTTCGGCAAATTAAGGCGAGGGGACTCGTTCGAATTTAAGCGCTAACGGCCATACTTATCGACAGAACGCCTGGAGCCAAGGCGTCCCTGTCGATTAGCGCTAAAATTCGAACGAGTTCCCTCGCCTTAATTTACCGAACGCGCAATGGAGGAAACATCAAAACTTAAACAAATACTTGTACATAAGAGGAAATGAGTCGCCAATGTAAATGCAATTTGAATTTCTTAGTTTCGTTGATTTTCCGTGGAGCTGGCCAGATTTCTAATTCCATAAATGCAGGTTTATAACGTCGATTTTCGGAACGACCCACGTTGCGCCGTAGGACTCCCCCTTAACTTAGGGCAATGCCGTAATGGAAACCAAAGTTTTACTCAAAAAGTTTCTGAATTAATCTGGTTGATTTTCTTGCTTGATATCCAAGTCTACGAGTTAAGAAATGCAAAACCCATACAGCATTGTAAAGAAACAAAGCGCCAGCTTCAGTGCTACTAGCAGTAAACGTTACAGCGTTACATGCTAGAGAAAAACTAATAGGAACACTCTTGCGTGCATTTTTTCTCACAGATCATTTGGAGTATGTACTCTTATTTTTACAATGTATACCCTAAAAAAAGAGATGAATTTCATCACGATGTAACCAATTAAGGCGAGTCATCCAAGTAATTGAAATTGGCCGCTTTTGAAATTTTGACTTTTGTTCGACTGCCTTCAGCAGTGCTAGGACAAACTGCAGATGTACTGCCAACGACATCCTGACTGTTCACAGGTATACAGGTGAGGCTTTGAAAATGAAAAACAATATGCACAAAATTAGGATATACTGAATGGAATAAAAATCCCAATTAGGAATTTGTACAAGGTCTGATCAATAGATCACACAACTATACAAGAAAGCACGAACAACCCCGTTATACTGTGGAACAACTTGCAGTATGGCCTATTGCTGCTAGATGTTGTAGGCATTATCCTTTGCGAGTTGGTATGTATCATCGTGACCAGATAAGTGCAAGCGATTTTTCATAAAATTCTACCTCAAACTCAAGAAAACATAAGTAAAAATACGTAGCATAATAAGAAGCATTTGCTTTTTACAACCCCCCCCCGAAAAATTATCCGATGACAGCACTGCACAACGCTGCTGCTCTTAGTGATTGCCATTCGTCAGGGGCAGTAAAAATAAGTCGTTGATCGCCCAATTCTGTGCTGCCTTTGGAAGTCTTTCTCGGGGAGTTTATGGTTTTCAATTCGATAAAAAAAATCAGAAACATTAAAGAAAATTATTCTAAAGTGACAAAAATGCTTTCTACGCTTTTAATGCAATTTTGTCAAGTTTGAGATCAAATGTGATGCAAATATTTTTACTCCCATATTAAAAAATAACTGAACCAGTCCTATTCGATTTTGCACAAAACACGAAAAACTTGAGAACAAATGCGTTCAACTGGTCGTCACAATGCACACTAATTCACAGAGAATACTGTTGCCACATCTTACGGTTACAGTGTTACGGTTACAGCAATTTTTTGAATTGTTGGGTAAGCTATCATATTTGCAATTTATCTATATTAATAAATATTGCCAACAGAATAACGTAAAATATTACTAATGATTCCTAATTTATTCTTGCTCACTGCTCTATGCATTACTATTTTCAGCAAGAGATTCTCTGACATGTTTTAAAAAATAAAAATCTGAAATAATATACTATTTAGGTTAAATTAACGTTAAGCGCAAATGTTCTAGGTGTGGTCATGCTGACTAATGAACCAAAAGGGCAAGAAAGCAAAAAAAAAAAATTCATACCTTGGGTTTGCCTGCTGAACCTTTATAAATCTGTCCAAGGTAGACATTGCTGTAGAAAATTGTCTGTAATGTTGAAGTGAGTTACGGACCCACTTGGAAAGACCTATAATGCAAAGTGTAGTACCAGATCATATCATACCACACGAGTAACAAGAAATGGAACATCTTTAACAACAAAAATCTTACCATCTGTGTTTCTAGTGCTTTTGCAGAACCTGTCATCAAGCATAATTATAGCACCCCAGTCATTTCTGAAAATTTCATACCACCTGGTGAGAACGTTGTTAACGTAGCTGACATAATGTTGTATACATGTATCAACTTACTTGTGCCTGATGCATCTACCAAGAGCTTGATTAAGTGCTCGGTATGCTTGAACTTCATACCACACGTTCCCAGGAAGCATCCCACGTTGTCTGTGATATCGGTTGTTGTAGTCACGCTTCAATTTCATCTAAGAAAATTGACAATCAAAACCAACTGGCTGCACAAAAAATAATTTCATTAGTGTGAGCATTATGGAGTTATCTCCACACCACACTCACACCATCTCGCACACTCTGAAATTGGT
Source organism: Megaphyllum sjaelandicum (assembly GCA_034698745.1). NCBI lineage: Eukaryota > Metazoa > Arthropoda > Diplopoda > Julida > Julidae > Megaphyllum > Megaphyllum sjaelandicum. The sequence continues at coordinate 13,805 of JAQGBX010002838.1, read as the reverse complement.
CTTTCATTTGCCAGTGTTAATTATATATGTCTACGTTGAGATCCATTTTGTAGTTTGAAACATGAAAACAAGTGTATTTAATTAGCTGATACACCATATAATACAGGTTAACATTTTAAAAACATTTTCTCAATAAATGCCTATTTTCGACTTTCTTGCTTTTCCCCATATTCCTTAGTTTGACTTTGAAAAAGAAATCGTCTGTTATAAATGCAATAACCAACCAATCAATCAATCAATCAATCAATTCAGAGGTTTATAACTTCCAAAATTTTTTTTAAATGATTCTTCAGTACATGTATACTATTGGTGTTTATAAAAAAATTAAATTTCCACATTAATTTTGAATATAAACTACTGGGCAATTTAAATTTTTATAAATAAAATTATCGGAATACAGGCCAATGATATTAAAGGGGTAAATAAATTATGAAGTTAGTAGCTGTCCTAAAAACATGATGAACACACAACATAAGCAAAAAATTAACAAAGGGCAATAAATTTACCTGTAAATCTTTCACATTTGGAAATGGGATACCAATCTTTGTTAAAAATAAATAAAATAAAAATAAAAAAACCTTAATAAACGCAATGACGTTTTGGAAATAATCTCATAAATGAATAAGTTTTCCTGTATACCGTAATTACTGCTCGGGCATAGTTGTCAGCAAAATCCAATCCTTCACTCGCTTTGCCACGGCAAACTGCAAAGAAGATTGCCCCAGAACCTCCAAAAGATTGCCCTGGAAATCATAAACAAGAATTCAAAAACAAGCGCTTACTTGCTAATATCAGAATTTATACTAGTCATTGTTCTCAACTTTATAATAGATTAATTTATGGAAGTGTAGGTTCTCAGTTGACCTCTAAAGCACCCTTTGTTATTATGTAACAAAGTCCTCATTTTCAAGGCATTTTTAAAATATTTCACTTGTTCTTCCTATTTTTTTCTAAAAAAACATATGGCGATTTTTATGGATTAGTAACATTGTGAGGCAGTTATATGTTCAGATTAAGATCTGTAGAACTTTTACAATTCATTAATTCAATAAATATTACAATAATTAAAAAGACCACACGCAAAACAGTTTGCAATTCAAATTATAAAATTCCAGTTCAAGTATTTCGGAACAAAAACATTTTAGAACGTTGGATTTTTAATTCCATTATGAAATGAATATACTAAAGATCATTTGAGTTCCCCACCTGCCACGCTGTCATCAACTGAATGATAAAAATCCAACATTACACGATGAAAGTCATCTTTCTTTCGTGGTTCCACAACAATCTGCTTCGTTTTACAAATCTGATCCCAAATGCCATTAGCCTACATTGAAAAAACAAATTGAAATATTCTTATCAATACACTTCGGATTGAAGTAGTAAAGTTTTCTATTCACAATGTGGGTAAATTGAAGACCTTTCCAAAACACTTTCTAGAAGCATAACATAGTTATACGATTAAAGTAAAAAGGAGATAAAACGATTAATAAAATTAAAGAAATACAGGTAAAACTGTTATTACCTTCCATCTGGAAGTCAACTTATTTAAAAGACTATAAGATGGAACGAAACAGAGCACACCATGAGGAACAATCTGAAATGAGTTAAAAGATATATTTAAAAATCAAGATTTCTGAACTGCCAATTAACTTTCATTAAAACGAAGCAATAGACGGACTAAAGAATTTATGGTGATTTCTGAAAAATTCTCACACACACAAAAATTATCGCTCGTATTTTCACCATACTTCTTATCATATTTCAAAAGAACTTTTAACTTATCAAACGTGCGAAATAACTTGAAAGAATGAAAGTGAAAATTTCTCATGCATTCAGTAAAACTATTAATCATGAAATGAAATTCCAGCTACCTTGCATATTGACAATACTGAATTGCCAACTTCATCTTGATACTCGTATTTTTCTGTGTTGTTAAAGCAAGCATTCAAAGAAAAATTGCTGGGACCATCACTAATCGTTCCAACCCAAATCTGCAAAATATAAAATTGCCATCCATTTTATGGCAAAAAAATGAATGCTGCAAGACCTGAAAAATCACATGCCAGTTGTAAAAGCAAGAAAAAACTGTATTGTGCACTACTAAATATTCAAAGATCTGGTTGAAAGTATACCTTTGTATACTCGTCAAAATGGTATGGCATCAACATAACATAAAAGAAACAAGTTGTACTTAATCACCTGTGTCCGTTTCACAACATGATCAGTTTCCAGCATGTTAGCAAATGGTACACCCAACTCTGATTGGAACGATGCCATTGGAGACAATGTGCCGGAAGTCAATATTATAGAGCGTACAGTTTGCTTGATGGCGTCAAATGCAACAGCAGGATTAAGACACCAAAAGTTTAGAGAGACTACCCATTCTCTGGAATAACCTGTGTAAAAAAGTTTCATAACTATCTTCACTAAACCACACTAAACTTATACTACACTATATTTGTCATTTTTTTCTTACTTTTCCTTGATGTTAGCCAATTCGTTCTGACATCATTCTGTAGAAAAATAAAGAGCTTAAATATTTGTAGAAAAATCTGACATGAAAAAAAAAATAACTAATAACTTTAAAATAAATATTGTAAATTCTGTTTGTGCGAGAGTCATCATGCTCTATCCAATGATGTTACATTTGACCTACGACAATTATTTCACGGTAACGTATACTCAAACGTTTTTACCAGAAAACGTAGGACAAAATGTCAAATTAGGAAAAGGAAGAGAATGGTATGTTTTCATGAAGTCAACCGCTTTTATCTTCATAGGAAATTATTTCATGTTCTTAAAAAACAGGTGCAAACACCTGAAGTGATGCAACCCGTATGGGCCAGCTTATTCGGGTCGCTTCACTGCAGTGCACCACCCATTACGTGTCTGCCCGTTTTTAACAACATTGTAACAACATGAAATAATGAAGATAAAAGCGGCTGACTCCATTCTCTTCCTATTCATAATTTGACATTTTGTCCTTCGTGTTACCGTACTGTTGTGGTAAAAAAGTTCGAGCACACGTTTCCGTGAAACAAAATTGTCGTAATTCAAATGTGACAACATCATTGGAAAGCAAAAATGACTTCCTATTTAACCGCACAAACAGAATCTCCGTAGCTATAACAGCAAAGAAAGAAAAATGGGGTGGCTCTCTATTTTGTTCCACCCAGTATATAATACCCATCTTCAGCACATGCCAGATAAAGTACATTTATAAAGAAATTCATATTTCGGTATTTAATTTATTTAAAGTGCACTAAAATCAACTGTTTTATTCATTATAACATTTCATGTTGCAGTAATTTAGAATATTTGTAATCTCAGATCATTTTATTTTAAATATAACAATATATTTTAATTAATGACCTACCTCTTTAGTATTCTGTTCGAATGACAATGACTTCATTATTGCAATTCTGTCAAATACAAAAAAATTGCTTTAATAAACGAAGCCTCTTCTTACCACACATGTTATAATTTATGCTAGAGTAATTTATAGAGAATAGAAAAAAAATGTCTAATTTTTTTGGATATTTAACAATTCAAAAAACTAGTCCCTCGGTCGTTCATTGGCTTCACAAAATCTGCATTACATCCATTGCCACATGGTTATGGAAGTTCATGTATCAGAAATATCAACAGCTAGTGTATGCCTTCTTTTAAAACATGATTTAGATAGAACTGAAACTCACTGATAATCTTCAGCATACTTCAAATCATTTTTATACAAAAAACCAAGGACTATGAAGAAACCAGTCAGGGACATGAATGCGGCACTGGAAAATTTTTCTTTGGTGTCATCATGGTCATAATCTTCCCCTGTTGTTTCATTCCGCACAGCTTCAAAGCAGTGCTAACATTGCATAGAGATAAGGTACACATGACCAACTTGAACACAATACATTAAAACATTGAATTACCAACACTGAAAGATTTGCCACGAATTTCAAAGCAAACACGAATAATATATTATACATGCATATATTATGCTAGCTAATAAGTAGTTTATAAAACTTTTAGATGAATTAGGAAGAAAAATTTCCTAATATATTATTACATGTCTGAAACTTACCATTAGATACTCGAAATTGCCAGGGCCAATATTAAGTTCACTTAACTCGGCAATGATTTCAGTTCCTGAAAATGTCTTTGAACTACTTTCAAAGGATGCATTTGATTGAGTGGATATTTTTTCTGCATGCTTCTTCAGCCATCTGTAAAGACTTGAAACCTACAAGTACAATAAATAGAAAATGTAAAATTTTTAATCGTATTTCCACATGTAAAAAAGAAAATACATACCATTTTAGCCAAGGTTTCATAACTGTCCGTTATTTCACAACCAAATTGTTGAGCTGTCAAAAATTAAATTTATAAGTCCATGATTAAGAATAGTGATGATTTGCAATTAACATGGAGAAACGTAGACTGGCTGACAAGCACAGGACAGTCTGTTCATCATAAAAAATTGTAATGACAAACATTTCTTTTTTTCTATTTTAACTTTTATAAGTTATGATTAACAACAGAGATGGTTTTCAAATAGAACGGAAAAACATTGCGGAGTGCTGTGAAATTTAGACTGGTATTTATTTATAAATAAATAAAAATATATTCCAATCAACTTTTCTACAGCATAATTCTGTCAATGTCTAACAATCACCTTTCTTCTCTAATCCCGTCAACATTGTAAGCAGATCAGCTTCTTTTATTTCATAACTTGCAGCACTTCTAGCAGTGTCTTCGATGTTATGAGCTTCATCAAGGATTATGATTTCTCCGCTTAACCTAATATCCATCTAAATAATACAAAAAAGTGCTATTGTACTAATTAATAAAACTTAAGCGATTTGTAACAACGCTGTTATATATAGTATTTTTTTAAACTGTGGATGTAAGCTACTGCAGATGTGAAATAGTTACTTACGCAACAAGTATGGAAAATTGTAAAAAAAATTCCAAATTGTTTCAATTTAGCAAATTTGAATTGATATTTGCTTTGTTATCTTTCATGTGCGGGCATGGAAAAATGTTAGACAATATTCAACAATTTATCAAGTACACGTGTCCTTCATGAATAAAAGAAACAAGAAGCTGGCAAAAACCTACACTTTCTCGGACAACGGGGTCAATCAGGTAATTATATGGACAAAAAATGATGTCTGCATCCATTTTTAACTCTCGGGTGGCATAATATGGACAGGCTCGATGTTTGCGACCGGCTGCAACTAGATCTTCAATGTCCCAAGCACTAGATATTCCAGCTGCAGCAAGGCCCTTATGCGTGCTTAAAATTTCAGCTCGACGGTAAAACATGCAAAATCCTTCCTTCTAAGTGGAAAATTAAACAGTGTTAGTGCATCATAAGAATCCATTCAATGATAAATGATCAAGGCTGCATTCACAAAAATTATCAATCTACTATTAATTTAGGGTGATAGGGACTCAAAGCCAACAACACTAACATATTTGCTTCAATAAAGTAAATATTACAATATCCTGAAAATATTGCATGGAAAAGCTTAAAAAGTTGTAGAGCTAATGAGACAAAACGTACCTCTTTGTCAGGAAGCATAAGATTTCTACAAGCTTCTGTTTTATTTGGCTCTTGAGATACAACAGGATGAATACAAGCTACATCACGACTACCAAGAATACACATTCTGTAACATAATTAAACGAATCATCAAGAAACTGCAAAAATCTATACTTTTCCATTAATACTTCTGGAAAGGAAAACTATTGCCATAAATTGAAGTCATTCAATGTGCATCTGTTTCCTATTGTCAGGGCATATAACACATAAAAACCGTTGTACAATTTACTATTAAATTTCAAGCACATTTCATTATCAATCTCAAAAATTTAGAAGGCACTAGAACAAAATCTAGTTCATATTGTGAAAACAGGAATTAGACAATTTATACAATTATTAAATAAAATCCGTTTTTCAGACACTGTCATGGGACAAATTCTTGACATGATTTCAGAATTGCAAGGAATATTATATAAATAAGTTGTAATTTTCATATTTAAATGAGGTGCAGTATGATTGAGGCGTAAACGGTTTCCTTACTCAAACTAAAGTAACAGTTTCATGATGTTTGAGTTTTTAACAAAAATCCTTACCTAACTTTCCGAAAAGTATGGTATCTGCATTAGAGATACCCAAATAACAGTTAAGTATTTTTATTATAAAAGATGCAAAGCCACATTCAACAATAGTGCATAAAAATTAAGTTTTAAAAATTGCCACAACAAAAGATGATAAAACAACTCCAAATGCTAATTTGGTCTTTAATGAATCAAAGAATCGAAAGTTTTCTTACTTTGTATCCTTGTAGATAGTTTTTCTAAGCTCTCTGATGATCTGGGCGATTTGTTTGTGGGTCCTGGTTCCATAAAATATTTTTGGTATTCTGTACACAGTAAGAATTTGAGAAATATTCACAAGTGTAACTAGTGTTTTTTTTTACACTGTATATTATATAAAAACTGCTAACTTTCTAATAACTGGTTTTTGAAGACTGTCATTGTGTGCATTGGTGTCAGCAAATGAAACCGTTGATAATCCTGGATGCTTAATGTCCTCGGGAATAGAATGCTTTGTTATAAATAAAAAATAATGTACTTAATGAGAAATGATAATGGCAACATTAACTAATTCAAACGCATTTTGTTTTTATGCAAATTTAAAATGTAACACTGTTAAATTGCTAAAGAAATATTACCTGATGCAAGTCAGCTGTAGTCTGGCATGGTTTAAAACGCTTTGGTTGCTGAAAGTCTGATTCATCATCATAATCAGCTATTTATAAAATGTAAAATAATGTTAGAAGCTCGGGGCAAAGGATTATCTTTTTAAATTATGTCCAATACCAAAAAAAAAATACCAACAGCAGATTTACCAAAATTTACTCAAAAAGAACCTTCAGAAATTTTAACAAAAGTCTTATACCTACTGTCAGAAGGAAACTATACTGGCAATTACTGACTAATCGACAACAACATTTGTGGCTAATAACTAATTAGTTTGATTTGCTAATGTGATGCTTAAATATTTCAACAATCAGAGATGGAGATATACATGGAATAAAATAAATTATTTCAAGTCATACATGAAATCATTAATGCTTACTCCAATGTTTTTCTTCTTCTGTTGACATATTCATCACATCAGCAGGCGTGGTCTCTGAAGGTGGGGAAGGGGACACACAAGAACTTAAAGATGGCTGTGATTGATCACTTCGAGATGCTGGTTTATATCGAAATTCTTCCAAATCTAATTAAGAAAATTAAGTAATTTCAATCATGGACAAAACCTTATTTGCGATTGTCCTCTAAAAACTGATGATAAAATGGCGGAGTGCTGAACAATATATCAAAATATTGAAACAACCTGCATTAGAATTGGAAAATGATTGGTTGGGTGCACATCATTATTAAATGTGGAACACTTTTGATAAATAAACATATTTAAATATGGAATCAAAATTTAAAAGCATTTCAAATCGAAATAATATATGTATTTTCGTTGATAATTATCAACGAAAATAAACATACAATAGTTATTAGAACTCAATTTTTTTTTTAAATTTCTGGGAATTTGAATTGCACGTATAAACTACTTGAAACCCACCTTTGATAACGCTCTTGATATTTAACTTATTTAAATCCTGTTTCAACTCATCAGCCAACTTCGCTGTAAAACGAAAATACAACGAAATTAATTTTTATTATTTTCCATTCCAGTTGATTTCGACTATTGGAGACTCCATGTGCCAAATTTCTCCATTGGAAGTGATGGCCATGAAGTTTACCAGTGAAGGTTTCACAGGGTAATTCACAATTTCTTTCCCCAAACCTCCCCATTTACCCAGGCATTGGGACCAGTACATGGCTGGGGAGTAACCTAAACAAGGAATAGGATGGGATTGGAAAGTAATATGGCCATGGCTGATTAAATTTAAGAACTATCCCAGCATTCGCCTGGACAGAAAATTGTGGAAAATCATGAAAACTACAATTGAGAATAGCACAGGAATCGAACCTGGGCTTATCGATTAATGCAAGGCGTGAATGCTAACCTCTAAGCTACCTTGCTCGGTAAGTAATATCAAGCACTAAATACTTGGATTCTTTAAAATAACATGAGCATGCAAATACACGCAGATATCTGTGAGAAAATGCAATGACATGAAGGGTCCTTCTGAAATTTTTAATAAAGTACGATAAAGAGCTTACATCTAAGCAAAAAAAAAAAAAAAAGGCAGCATTTAAAAGATTATATCAGTAATACACAAAAAAAATTTTAAACATTTAACATTCTTAGCTGGCAAAAAAAATAATGTTCAAAAACTCAATTGTGTAATTTTGCACATGTACATGTACTTTACTTTTCTCAACCAAATTTTAGCTATTTGCCACACACAAGATGAGTTGACATGATTATGATCGATTTTTACGGAACTACTACAGCATTGGCTTGGAGAGATTTTATCTGTGAAGAGCCTACCATGTTCCAATTTCTGCCAGGCCAATGCAGCACAAAGCAATGCCAAAGTTTTTCCTGATCCAGTTGGGCTTTCTAAAATGCTGTTTTGGCTCCGTTTCAGACTGCAAATTATCTTAAATAATTGTATTATATTAGATAGAATGCTGGCCCACCGAAATATTCACCATGCACTTAATTCACAATGTAAGAAATTTATAGCCAGTAACATTAAGCTTTATAAATTCATAACGAAAACACGTGCATTATATTTAAGAAAAATATGAAAACGCTAATGAAGGTAAAATAATAACGAATTAATAATATGCACTATATATCTGGCTTCTGAAATGCTGAATTAATCAATGTTGTGAGAATTAAGTTAACATATATACCTTGTGTGCCATAGACAGCTGTGAAGGGTATGGCTCATATGGAAACTCAACCTGAGTGCCACCGATCATTAACGACTTTGAAACATTCGACATTTTTTATTGTTATATATCACTGCCTGTAAGGAAAATGGTCAAACAACATATTCCAAAACGTACGTTACATATCTAGGTCTGCGTACACTTTTTCAAAAGTGTTGCAAACTGCATTCACATTTTTTCTGGATTTTCAGATAGTGACAACTTGATAAGAACATGTAATACTTCGATGAGACAGATCCCAAGATCAACCAGCTAAAGCTAGCATAGATTATTATCGTCGATCGATCGAACACTATAAACATGCTTACGTATAACACATTGTGCCTGATCCAAGCGTCATTGAGCTGATAAAATAATAATTTCTGACAATATGAGAATCAGTGCTAAACAAATACAAGTTCACGCACGTTGTTCTCAATTTAACCGCGAAATCAAAGCTGCATGTTGACGGAACTTGACGTTGACCAGTTCGGATTTTCAGTTCCTTTGATTTTCTTACTAGGGGCCCTTCAAAAAGTACGTCCGCAAATTTGATCCCCCAGGATCCCTACCCGCTGTCATTATTCGGACGTCCGAAATTTCAAAGGCGGCAAACCTTTTACTGGATTTGATTCAAAATTTCGCACACCGGAGTGGACGTCCGTAATGGTCCTACCTCCTCCCTACCCTACCTATGGAGGTACTTTTTGAATGGCCCCTTAGGAATTTCACTGACTCCAAGTTTTAAGCAGTTCGGTAATTCAGTACTCTACCAAAATCTGTGAAAATACGCGGACTTGACTGTAGTGGCGGTAAAATCAAAGGTTTGAACTAAAAGTAATTTCTCACTAGATACAGTTTAACTTCAAAATGTTCACAAAAATAATTGTATATTTTGTTACTTTATCATATGATATAATTCATGCCTATTTCTTTTATGAGTGAATCTAAAGTAGGCTATAATCCTAAGTTCTGCTATTTCATTCTTCTACAAGTACTCCAATTTCATTTTTCTAATTGACGTATGATTATTGTCAGTTTTCAGACCTTTCCATGCAGTTACTCATAAGATAATGAGAAAGTTCTCCAGTCGATTGATGCAAGAATAATTACTGCAATCAATGTCAAAAGTTGCAAAACTTGTGTTGAATTGATATGCTGTATGTCATTAAGTAATACGTAAGCTTTTACACGACCTAGCTTCCAAACGTAACAACCGATCAAATTCCAAGTGGTGGTGCAATATCAATATGGAAACCGTTTCCTAATAGCAAATAGAATGACATTTGAACATGTTTTTTTGAAACTAATTTTAATGACTTTCTGAACTAAACACCCCCTTCATACTGTATTTGAAGTTTCATTCAGTCAGTGCCAGAAGAAAATATTTCAAACACGATTAATGAGATAAATTTCCAAAACTATGAATTGATCAGCTACTTCATTGTCATATACATTATTTAAAATAAATTAAAATTACCTAAGTAACTGTCATATACGTGTATTACAATAAAAGTACATTAAAAATATTTTAGTGTTAATAACTTTTCAACACACTTCTTTTTTAACACAATCAATTGATTAAAATTAATTAGATCTGGCTCAAGAAAAAATCAGGTGAACAGAAGTTCAGTCTAGGCAATTAAGCCAAAAATACATGATACAATTCATGCTTTTCAGTTGATGGACAAATTATTTTTGTGTTCGATCATTATACAATGAAAGCCTTTAATTCGTTCAGGTCAAAACAGCCAGAACGGAGTTTTTCCTATGCTACTTATTATGAAAAAGTATCGCATAATTCGATCATATTTTCCACATAACGCAAACGCATGAAACCAGTTGAAGTAGCTTTCATAGAAGCATGGACATGTTTGGACAATGTGCAGCAAAAGCATCTAATGCATCAGTGGCTGTACTCTTATGGATTTTCCTCTTATTTCAGAAAATTAAATTTCAGCCTTTGCAGCAAACAGCTAGGCAACATCAAACATTACTTGGAACTTTATTTTTAACAAAATATAATTTTAAAAATACGTACTGTAAATACATACTGTATGTACAATTAAATATACTGCAAGTATTTTAAAAATTAAGCATATTTTCTTGATATGGTCAATTTTTAGCGTGTTTTTTGACGTTCATCGCCTATTTCAGTCACTGCTAATTTTTGGCCAAAATCTCTGGAAACATCGTGATCGCATTAAGCGGCTTTCACTGTTATTACTTTTTTCCTTTTGCAATTGCTTTCTTTCCACATTATGGTGATACTTTCATGCAGGTAACGTTTTACTGTTGTCATGATTGTTTAAGGAAATTGAAGAAAAGACAAGACCAATAAAATCACACCAATACCTTTTCAATTACCTTCAAAATCATGACTACCGGCCACCTTCGTTACAGGTTCACCAGAAACTAATTTAAAAAAGCCATATCATAAACGTTTCTTATTAAAAAGTTCCAAATAATGAAGTTTATGCGAACACGTACCACATACAGGCTATATCAAATTTATTTGGATGATGGAATTTCCAAATTGGTCTCTGAGATCTTCCTTCTTTTTGAGAAAGTAACTTCTGCATGCTGTGATGCGTCTGCTTTGTTAATAGATGAGCGTAATCTTTTCCTGTACTGAGAATCAATTGACCCTTCCGGAGCGTCTTCAGCAGTGGGCACTTCATGAATCCTCTGTTGACTTTCCAACGAGGACACTACTTCCTTTCCGTCAACCATTCCAGTAAACACCGGTGGTAATTTTACATCAAGACCATGAAGCTTCCTATTAAGTTCATAAATTCTCCCATCCTGCTCAGTTATTTTCGTATTCTGATCAGCTATCGTGTGATTGAGTTCCACTATTGTTTTTTCCTGCTCTAAAATCTTCCTTGTATTTTCCTGTACCTATAATGAAGTAGAAAAACATCTAGAGGTGCTGTATTATTGCAAAACATGTAAAGAGAGTTCACTTGCTTCACATGGATGTCAGTGATATGCAGAAATACTAAAAGCTAGCATATAGCAGCATTTGGTTTAAAAATAAAAACGTCATCTTCTTTGTTTAGCAATGCATTTGAAGCCAAGTATTTACACATAGTTCACATAAAAAAGTGATTTAAGCACAGTTGTCTTTTTTCAACTGTATTAATTATTTCAGGAGATCCATCTTACCTTACTTTTACTTGCATTAAGTTCTCTTCGTAAGGCCTTCAACAAGCTCAAATTCGAATTACATAACTGCTGAAGTTGGACAATTTCTGTGTTTACCATCGTTCCCCTCTGATAAGGATCTCTAGTTTGATATGGATTGCTGGATTGATTACAACTGGGCATTCCAATATAGCCTAAAACACATTAAGGTAATATACAGTATAGTGTTGTGATTGACATCAATCATTTTTATTGCATCTATTTGAATCACTAGTAAACTCCTGGGACCAGCCTGACAGTAAATATATTTCAAACTAAATTATTACACAGCCTTACTGTACTCAAAAACAAAATCAGATCTGTGAACACCAAAAGAATTACGAGAATCTCTAATGTAAGCACTAGAATAATTAGAGATGTTCATTTTCAATTATTCCTTATTTCACTGCCCTATATTGTCTTATATTTCAGAATGTAAAACCAGCTCATGATTTCCAGCTGAATTTCGCCAAATGGAAACAGTTACTTGTGGATAAAAACAATATTGCCCCACAATTGAAATTGTTTTGCATTACAGGGTTCTGCAGAAATTTCATTTTCAACTTCCCTGACTTTTCCAGGTTTAAAAAAAAATTTCTCTGACCAATGACAAAATGAAAAATTGACATTTTCCAAAAATGACATGGGAAAATATTTTTTTAAATTTACTAACGAGAACTGAAATTTTTTTTAAATGGGAAAATTTTATGTTCGGAAAAAATGTTAAAAATTTGTGCTTGGAAAATGAGGAAAATTTGTACACGGAAAACGTGGAAAATTTTGAAAAATTGCACTCGAAAAACGTGATAAATGGTGCAAATTTCTACTTGGAAAACGTGGAAAAATTTGCAAATTTGTACTGGGAAAAACGTGGAAAATTTCGCAAATTAATACTTAGAAAACTTGGAAAATTGTGTAAATTTGTACATGGAAAACGTGGAAAATTGTGTAAATTTGTACATGGAAAACGTGGTAAAAATTTTGCAATTCATGTACTCCGAAAAATTGAAAAATTTTGCAAATCTGTACTCCGAAAATGTGGAAAATTTTGCAAATCTGTACTCCGAAAATGTGGAAAAGTTTGAAAATCTGTACTCCGAAAATGTGGAAAATTTTAACAAATTTCAACTCGGAAAATGGGTCCTGCGCAATCCATTTGAATCGCCATGAATGCGTTGAGTTTCCCAGGTCTGGGGGAACCCTGCGTTATATTCACTTGCTAAAAACATTATCGTTTATATGGATAACATACAAATTAAGAGGTTCCCTAAATTATGTAGTTTGAAATTAACTGTAAATAGTCTAAGAAAACTATTGATAAAATTTTTCACCAAAGAACAATATCTTCACGTAATACATGTATAGCCTCTTTTACCCGGAATTCCAACGCCTATTCCTAGCGGCTCAATGTAGGTACAAACTAAGGTGTACACAAGAACAATGAATTCGGTGTTTAGGTTAGGGTCCGATGGACAAGGAAGCTCATCAGGTTCACGGAAATATTCCGAAATATGAAGCATATAAGGCCCCGAAAATTTCAGATAAAGGAGACTCAACTACTGTATATAGACTACTATTTTATACTTCTAAATGTTAATTTAATTAACATCTATTATTACTATTACTATTACCGAGCAAGGTGGCTTAGAGGTTGGCATCCTCGTCTTGCATTCGGTAGACTCAGGTTCGATTCCTGAGTCGGCTAT
>JAQGBX010002837.1:0-18973 GCA_034698745.1 Megaphyllum sjaelandicum | reverse complement strand
ACTTTGGTTTAAAAACAGTTTCTGCACACAAAAAAGTACTTGCATGTTAACTATAGGTCAAACACTAGCTACACAGCGAGCGATTAATCATACTTAAACTAGGTCAGCAAAAGGGTCAACTGGTCAGGTTATAGAGGGTAAATTAACATTAAGTGCCACAGCCAAAGTGGTCAACATACAACTTACGGAGGTGGTCAACATATGGATGTCCATCTCCCATATATTGCTATGGTGACCAACCAATGTATGAAAATGTGGTCAACATAGGAGGTAATCAACATATGGATGTGGTCACAGCATGTCAATTTTGGCATTGGTTAGAGAAATTTATTTAATAATCAGGAAAAGTTTGGGAAGTTAAAAATAAAGTTTCTGGGGAAACATTTGATTAAATTAAAAACTATGATTAACGGATTTAAATGATTGGATTTGCTTAGAATATAAACACGTTTCTGACCTATCGGAAAGTTTTATAAGTTTGGAAATAAGTAGGCTACAGATCTTCACCTTTTTCAGCGATATTTACAACAAATATCATCGACAGATTTGGATTTTCTTGGGATGTTGATTTCTTGAAAGTGCATATCCAAAGGCCTTGGTCCTCTTCGTTAGCATTCGTAATTTTTATTGAGCAGTTGTTTTTCTTTCCTTTTATGTCGTAAATATATGTGTATCTTTTTGAAATGCTTATTTCAGTTCCGTTTCTTTTCCACGAACAATCGACAAGCTTGTTAAATTCGCAGTTAAGTTCGGTGGACTGTCCAGCTTCTAAAATGACACTGGTTGGTTGTCTGACCAATTCGATGCTCCTTTCTTCTACATTAAAAATAATCAGAAGATTCATTTTATAATTATATCATTTGTTTAGACTTTAATAATAAATTTAAAAAAACATTCTATCAATTTTTTGTCATAAATTTGTAAAGACAGTTCTGTGACTTGAATTTTTTTTTCATAAAAATCTTTGAAACGTATTGAATGTAATTTATAATTTCTAACTTTAAAAAATAGGCCAGTATTTAGGTGGTTTTTTTCTAGCATTTATGTTCAGTTAGGAATTTTTTAACACTGTTTTGTGACTTCATTTTTTTTCATAAAAATATACATAACGAAAGAAATGTATTTTATGCCTTCAAAATCTTGAAATTGATTTTATGACTTAAATTCTTTTTTCCATAACATTCAATGCAACGAAATGAATGTCATAATTCAATACAACAAAATAAGTTTAAAATATTAAAACATAAACCAGAATTTTTCTCATATTTCTAGCTTTAAATTTTTGAAGAGATTTCAGAATTACAATATTTTTTATAAAAATCTACGCAACGAAATAATGTATTTTATGCCTTCAAAATCTTTAAAAATAGTTTTGTGATTTAATTTTTTTTCCATAAAATTCAATGAAACAAAATAAATGTAATTTATGAGTTAAAAATTTTAAAAAATAAACCTGAATTTTTCTTACATTTCTAGCTTTGAAGTTTTCAAGAGATTTGAGAATTACAATATTTTTTTCA
The DNA here is from genome assembly GCA_034698745.1 of Megaphyllum sjaelandicum. NCBI lineage: Eukaryota > Metazoa > Arthropoda > Diplopoda > Julida > Julidae > Megaphyllum > Megaphyllum sjaelandicum. The sequence continues at coordinate 17,453 of JAQGBX010002837.1, read as the reverse complement.
TGAAAATATATGCAACGAAAATAAATGTTTTGTGTGTTCAAAATATTAAAAACGAACCAGTATTTGTTAAATTTGTTTACTAGAAAATGTGTAATATGAATTTAAAACGATTTTTTTTAATTATGTCATAAATTTTGGCTTTTTTTAACGAACAAAACTTAAGTTTTAAATCGTTTCTAAACGTTTCCAGTCACCCAAAATGTATTACTAATTGTTTAGGATATTCTCAAATTTTCCAGAAAATTTTTAATCGTTCAAAGATTGCATTTCTCTTAAATTTAGGATATTTTTACAGCTCAGACTTTACACTTTACAGACCTTTAGCTGTTTCTGCGACATTTACAAAAGCTGGCATTGACTCAATTTTCTTTTCTTCAGATGAAGTCATTCGGAAAGTGCAGATCCATTGGCCATTGTCACATTGAGTGGCATTCGTAATTTTTATTGAGCAGTTGACTTTCTTTTTTTCTATATCCTGATTATACACGTACTCGTATCTTCCTGTAATGTTTTTAACATCTTCGTTTCTTAGCCAAATACAGAAGACCGGTTTGTTAAATTCGCAATTTAATACAGTAGACTGTCCAGTTTCTATGTTGACATTCGTAGGCTGCTTGACCAATTCGATCTTTGTCTTTTCTGGATATGAAGTACTTAGCACTCCTAAAGTAAAGTGAAATCCCGGAATTATTTCAGATTTTAAAATGTTTATGCTCCTGTCGTAAACTCCTTTCTCTAATGCGCAAATCAAAACATCTGATTTTGGAATCCAAACATCAAAATCGGTGGGAAATTTTAGGTTCAGGATGTTTTCAAGCTTAGGTTTATGAAAACGTTCTTGTTAAAAATTGGAGTATTTTCATTAGCATTCGCAATATTTTTTTTCCGAAATTTTCAGAAGTAAAATTTGTAATTACCTTGTAACATGAAAGCCAGTAGCGCGATATTCCTTATTATCACTCGCATTTCCTATCTCGATTTGCTTTAATTATTATACTAAAAATTTCAATTAATGCTCGTTCTCATTCAGAAGCCTGTCCGTTTGGGGACATTTTAAAATGAAAGTTATATTCATTATGTTTTAAATTGAACAATAACAGGATATTCGCTGTATTTTTTTTCCTTTTTGACTTCCATCTAAAGCAACTGAAAACCATTTTTGGTCAATGCGTCGATTATAGACAGGACATGAACCAACCTCTTTTCTTAAGAATTTCCTAGTCTGTTTTTGCGAATTTATCTACGCAAAAGTGAGCCAACTCGCAAAAGTATATATATATACATAGCTGAAATGCCCAACTTCCTACTTTAAAAACGTTGTTTCTTTTTTCCAAAACAAAATAATTAGATAAGTCCCAAATACTTTTAATTACAGTAAAACCTGAAAAAGTAACCACTTTTGAATGGTGACCACCTGTTTATGTTGACCACTTTTTAGTGCATTTTTTTTTCTGGTGTACATTTCCTTAATAAAACTTTTCTGTATAGTGACCAGAGTGTGTTGTCTTTTTTGCAATTTTTACATTGCCAACGTTCCTTAAAAAGTGACCAGATAACGGATGAGTCACGTTACATCTTGCTTTAACCCTTGGACATGATGATTTTGTACTTTTTTTGTTTTTGTGATTTTGTACTACGTATATATATATATATACGACATATATACGACAAAGTGTGTCGACAATGATGAGAACGTGTTGTTTTCAAATTTTACGACAAATTCATTTAAACTGACCAATTACGAGACATGTTCATTAAGTTTACGTAATCATTTTATTTATTTTTTTAAATGACTAGATCAGGGTACCCCCAAACCTGGAAAACCTGGAAAAGTCAGGATAATTCAGAAAAGAATGGTATTTTTTTTTAAAAAAAAGTCTAAGAAATTCAGGGTAGTCATGTGGTTGCGATTCAAAATTTATACTTCATCATGATTAGTTAGCTCTGGGCCCATTTTCCGGGTAGAAATTTGCAAACGTTTCCAATTTTTTTGAGTATAAATTTGCCAAATATTTCACGTTTCGGAGGACAAATTTGAAAACGTTTTCACGTTTTTGAGTATAAATTTGCCAAACATTTTACGTTTTTCGACGAAAAATTTGCAAAATTCTTCAGGTTTTCCCTATTTAAACTTGCCAAATTTTCTACGGTTTCAGATTTGTAAAACATTCACCATTTTCCGAATTAAAAATTGAGAAATTTTGCAAAACATTTTCCTGTGTCAATTTTGCAAAATACAGTAAGTCAATTTTTGACATTCTCATCTGTAAGGGAATTTTTTTTTTGAAAACCTGGAAAAGTCAGGGAAGTTGAAAAAGAAATTTCTGGGGGAACCCCGTGTATGGATTTTAATGAAATTCGTTGGAAAAAAATTCTTTCATCATTCTAGAACATATTTCAACATGAAAAATATGTTTCAAAAATTAAAGGTGTTTAAAATTGGTGCGCAAAGATGGCGTCCGAGGAGATAGTGGTTCAGTAGCGTTTTTTTCAACTTTTGAAGGCATCTCAGGAGCAGAAACGCGTTACAAGTTTAAGGTCCGAGTAATGTCCGAACGTTCGGTCTTGGAGTGGATTGAAAAGATAATGCGCTAAGGGGACTCTGCCCCTTCTGGCATATATAGTTATCGGTGTATTCAGAGGTTTAAGATGAGTCATGATGTACATGTTAGTTTATTAGTGTCATGGTTAGTTCACTCAAATAATGTTAAAGTTATTGGTTATGCCTTAGTGCCAGCCTCCCAGAAGGGCGAGAAAAATGGTCTGCCCTTAAGAGAGGCAGCTTAACCAGTTGCTCATGTCGAACACCTTCGGCTGTATAAGTTGATTAGTATTATGATGATGAGGTTTGAGGTTTAACGGTGAGGTTTGTGATTTGCGAGTTTATAGGATTGGTTGATTATTGAGCCTGTTTGCCGTAGCTAGTCGCTATTCTGTAGAGTCACCATATGTAAGGTTCCTGGATATTAGTGAGAAACGACTCCATGAAGTTGATCGGGGTGAAAGTTAGAGGAAGTTTTGTTTTTGATCTAATGGTTTGGATATTTGTGTTTAGGCATTCAAGAAGTAGATGGGGCCAAGTGGGTGGGCCCGAATCTGAAATATAATTTTTTCAAAAAGAAAGGGATATTGTATAGTTGAGATACGGTTGTAAGATGAATGGATTAGAGTTGATTGTTTTATAGTGTGAGTGATGGGTAGAGGTATTGATCTTTCGGGATGTTGAGTTTTGTATGTCCAGTTTGAATTTGTCAGTTGTTAGAATGGGACATTTATCAATTAGATCTGGGGTGTTGTCGAGAAATGGACGTTGAGTGGCTCGAACAAATGCTTGAGTCTTAAACGTTTTTAGAGCGAGGCATATACTCAATGCCAAAAATGCACCGAATAAAATATACATTTTTTGAATAATTGATGACCTTTATGTGGATTTCTTTGCCAAATTTCATTAAAATCGATCCATACAGGCGTTTTTTTTAAAGTGATTGCGTGAACTTAATGAACACCCCTCGCATTTCATTGGCTTTAATGTCGCGCCTTTTGGGAGCTTGAGTTGAAAAAAGGCGCATTTCAAGTTCAATAGTTCTTGGTCTCCTTTTGTTGTCGTGACCTAGATTCAGTTGAACATTTATTGGATGTCTCTGGTTGCTGCAGCGTTCGATGGCATCCATGCTCTCATGGCGACCATAAGCGTGCACTGCAAAAATCATTCGTTTTCAATGGAAGTAATTCTCATAATCCATGCCGGAAGTTAGGTCAGGAAGTGGTTAAACTATTTGAAAGAATGCCTACTATTAAAGCTGAAAATGTTGGCACTGCGTCGTACTACTAGTGTATGTCCACCCTCAGCTTTTCTTAAATTGAACACGCCCGTATGCGGAAGAAATACAGTTTGAAATGTGTTTTACGAAATGCAGTTTTCAAATGTATTTTACGAAATGCAGTTTTGTAATGTTTTTACGAAATGCAGTTTTGTAATGTTTTTACGAAATGCAGTTTTGTAATGTTTTTGCGAAATGCAGTTTTGTGATGTATTTTACGAAATGCAGTTTTGTGATGTATTTTACGAAATGCAGTCTGAGATCTATTTTACGAAATGCAGTTTTGTAATGTGTTTTACCAAATGCAGTTTTGTAATGTACTTTATGAAATGCAGTTTTGAAATGTATTTTAAGAAATGCAGTTTGAGGTGTATTTTAAGAAATGCAGTTTGAGGTGTATTTTAAGAAATGCAGTTTTAAACGTTATTTACGAAATGCAGTTTTGAAACTTATTTTACGAAATGCAGTCTAAGATGTATTTTACGAAATGCAGTCTAAGATGTATTTTACGAAATGCAGACTAAGATGTATTTTACGAAATGCAGTTTGAGGTGTATTTTACGGAATGCAGTCATATATGTACTTTAAGAAATGCAGTTTTGAGATGTATTTTACGAAATGTCATCTGATATGTATTTTACGAACTGCCATCTGAGATGTATTTTACGAAATGCCATCTGATATGTATTTTACGAAATGCCATCTGATATGTATTTTACGAAATGCCATCTGAGATGTATTTTACGAAATGCCATCTGAGATGTATTTTACGAAATGCCATCTGAAATGTATTTTACGAAATGCAGTTTCGAAACGTATTTGACGAAAAGCAGGTTGAAATGCTTTACAAAATACAATGTGAATTTAGATCTAGACAAATGATGGTACGTCATTAATTTAAAAATGCATTGGATTTAGCCGAACATTCGTAGTATCCGAATTCGGAATTCGTCTTAAGCGAATAAATTAACATTTTACAATGGTTCGTATAAATAGAAATCCGTTCATTTTCTTCTTAATGTGATTTCGCTGTATATATTCTGTTCCAGAATAGGAATACAATGTATAGTTGGTATACTTCTCAAATTCCCCTCCGAGGGCAAAAGTCCATTTTCTGTTTTTCCCTAAAATAAGTCTCTTTATTTTCCGTTGCTTTCATCTTTTTCAACATAATTTTGCTTAGGGGGAACACGCGTGCTCTAGAAATAAAAGTACATTTCGTAGTAAACGGATCATAAATAGGTCGAAAGCGTTTCACGTACACGGTATAGAGTAGCTTCGTAGTAAAAAAAAAAGCTTATCCTCGACTCTGAATCTCATTTCCCTTTCACGTTAAGGGTCTTCCCCTTTTTGCACTTTTCCCTTAAACTTCTTTGTGTTTGGGATTGAGAAAGAGAATGCATTATTTGGCGCCATTTTCTTTGCCTTTTCATTTTGTTTGACGAACTGTTCGTAAATCTCGGAAAAAAGGTTTAATCTCATTAACACCGACTTAATCCTTTTTGTTATTCTGTTTTAAGAGGCTTTTCAAGCCTCGTAAAATGGTAAGCGAAATGTGGCTTCGTTTATTTTAAAGGTTTCGGAAATTAAACGCTGGTGGCTGTAGGTGGCGCTGATGGCTATGTCGAACGTACGATCGTTCACTGAAGCGTTCTAAGACGGCCTATTCCAATTATTGTAAAATTAAACGTGGTTAGCTTTTATAGGCCAAGATAGCAGTTATGAACCAAATCCTGCAATTTCAATTTTTATTGAATTTTCAATTTTTCATAATTTGAGGAATGACGCTATCAATATTTAAGAAATAATGCTATGGTCATAATTTAAGGAATGACGCCATCATAATTTTAGGAATGACGTCATCGGAATTAAGAATTTACGTTTTCAGAATTTTAATGAATGGCACCATTGTAATTTAAGGAAGACATCATCATAATTTTAAATGAAGTACGTTTTCAGAATTTTAATGAATGATGCCATCGTAATTTAAAGAATGACGTCATCAGAATTTTAAATGAAGTACGTTTTCAGAATTTTAATGAATGACGCCATCGTAATTTATGAAGCACGTCATCATTAAAATTCAACGTTATAGTTTTTAATGAATGACGTCATTTATTTAAATTTCCTAATTTCTCGGACATTAAATCGAAAATTTTTAGGACATGAAAATCTACGGTATAATTACGACTGTTTGCATTTATTCCGCTACTGTAAAATTGCATAAAAGACAACACACACCGGTCACTATACACAATAGACAGGTGGTAATGGTCACTATACGGAGAATTTTTATGAAGAAAATGTACACTAGAAAAAACGATACACTAAAAAGTGGTCAACATAAACAAATGGTCACCATTAAAAGGTGGTCACTTTTCCAGGTTTTACCGTATGTTGAGGTATTTTTGAGATGTGGGTAGTTCCATTGATGTTTCCATTGATTTGCACGTATTTTTGAATAGACTCGGTTGGTTGGTTGATCTTCTCCGTGGCCTACATTACACGCTGTTGTGCAGAGAATCGATTGGTTCTTGGATTGAAGCTGACTGTCACACACCGTGTTCGAGTGAACTAGTGATCATCTCGAATTAGGCTACTTTTGATGATGACGTCAAGCGGAAAATATTAAAGGCGATGCTTCGCTTCCCCCCAAATGACGCTTTTTGCAACGAATTAAACGATTTCTAATCGCTTTTTCTCATTCAACATTCCCGCATTTGGCTCCTGATTGAGGCCGTTTCATGACAAATCTCTGTCCGCGCTAACAATTGTACGTGTACGGATGCGGTGATAGGGTCCAGTAATGTTCTCATCGAGGAATTGAATTGTATCGTGCGTATATTTACCGAATTTTGAATGCTGCTTGATGCAGCTTGTCGCACTTCCTATGGAAAATGCACCCTGGTAAAGAAATTGTTGGCAATCACCTATAGCTCCGAGTCAATGCGAGATTGCCTTCAAGAAGGGGCAGCTGATGGTTAAACAGGGTGGGCTACACATAGAACTGAAAAAGTCGGGGAACTTGGAAATGTCTGGAGAAGTCAGGAAAGAATGGCTTATTTTGAAAAAGCCATGGAAATGCAACGTAATCATGCTTCTACATGGTTAGCTCAAGGTCCATTTTCCGAGTAGAAATTTGCCAAATTTTCCACGTTTTCCGAGGACAAAAATTTAAACTTTTCCACGTTTTTCGAGGACAACATTTAAAATTTTTCCATGTTATCTGAGTCGCAAATTTGCACCATTTTTCACGTTTGTCGAGTAATAATTTACAAAACTGTCCATGTTTTTTGGTTACACATTTGCAAAATTTTCCACGTTTTCCGAGGCAAACATTTAAAAATTTACCACGTTTTCCGAGGAAAAATTTGCAAACGTTCTTCGATTACAAATTTGCAAAAGTTTCCACGTTTTCCGAAGGCAAAATTGAAAATTGTACCACTTTTTCCGAGTACAAAAATGAAAATTTTACAACGTTTTCCGAGGACAAATTTTGAATTTTTTCCGAATAAAAAATTATCAAATTTTCAAAAAAAATGTCATGCACATTTTTTTTTGAACATTTTGTCAATTTTTCAAAATATTTTCTTGTGTCGATTTTGCAATATATGTCAATTTTTAATATTGCCATCGGTCATGGAAAGTTTTCTAAAACCTGGAAAAGTCAGAGAAGTCGAAAATGAAATTTCTGGGGGAACCCTGTTAAAACTTTCTACTTGTATATTATGAATTTTAGCAAATCGTTTAAGCATTTTAAATGTCCCGCTAAGGTCGCACATTTAAAATTTGCCACTTTCATTCTACCTACGCTATTTCAAGAATCGCATATAACGAATTAATATCGACATTTGAATTAGTATCACAATATTTCGTCTCCCTTTAAACGATGTCTCGACGTAGGATGTTTACTAATCGTTTTAGCGTAAATGATTTCCACAATGTACGTGTTAAATGATTACTCCTATAGCGTGAATAACATCTAACTGAAAATCAATATTTTAGGAATTGCGCGCATTATCAGGAGGCATTCATAATTATTTTTACTTTTATGCACTTAGTCAGCTTTTGTCTGAGTTGTGAACTAAGAGGGAAAAAAAGCTTTTGTATAAAACAGCACGCGTTTCTTTTGAATTCCGTATCTATTCTAGCTTGAACGAATTGCGTAGGATGATTGTTTATACGAAGTTACAGTCTTAATTAAACGTGTGGTATAGGTACTATGGTGGCGTAAGAGATTTGGTAAAATATAGCTATGTGTTTCATTATGAAAAATAATTTAATAGGGTTTAACATCTCTTTGTCTATTGGAAGTTTTTGAAGTTAGTTTTAGGCGTTTGGTTTCCACATCGTTTTAAATGTCCAATAATCGATTCGTCTAATTTAGTCAAATTATACGCGTATACTGTATGTCTATTATCAAATCAGACCAGTTTTGTTGTCTTGAATTGAAAGAGTTGTTTACTACAGATGGTTGCACGCATTGGAAATAAAAAGCATTTAAAAAATGTGTGTAGATTAGAACGTTGTAATGCCTTTCAAAATGTATTCTTATAAATGAATTTCAGAATCCATGAAAATGCATTTTGTAAATGTATTCTCGTAAATGCGTAAAAATTGATTTTTCAAAATGTAGTCTCTTCAATGCATTTTCAAAATACATTCTCGTAAATGCGCTTTAAAAATGTGTTCTCGTAAATGCATTTTTAAAATACGTGAAAATTCCTTTTTAAAAATGTATTCTCGTCAATGCATTTCAGTAGGCCTAACTCAAAATGTATTTTCAAAAAATACATAATTAACATCTTTACAATCTAGACATATTTTCAGCTTCATTTCTTTCCGGTGTTGTTTGTATTTGCCGCGAATTGCGTAACAACTTATAACAAACTGGCGTTTGTTCAGTGAAAATCCCTTTGTTGTACCTGACTCGGACGAAGTTCAACCACGCTTGGTTTTCCAGCCCATCGGGGATTAATTTGACGTACAAGTTGTACGTTGTAATTGTACTTGGGTTGCTTTTCAGATCCCCTCCTCTGGAGGTTGCGTTGTGGATTAAGTCTATTCAACTCCATCGTTTTGATATCTAGACCATTAAAGACGAGAATAACAGACGCTATGGCGACAATCTACGAAGATAACTACCACTGACTAGAAATATATTCTCCAGGCCACCAACGACGCCTTTTTTGGTAGTGTACTGACATCCGGAAGCATGTTATTACCAATTAAGTAAATGGTTACCAGACCCTTAATTCCAAGGTGCATTTCAAAATTACTGTATGTAAAATTGATATTTGGTGAGCTACTTACTTCGCACTTGCTGCATTTTATATATAGTTTTTGGTAAAAAAAAATTAAACATTTCTATAGGTTTTTCTGTTCAAATTTTCAAAATTTTCCACGGTTACAGATTTGTAAAACTTTCTACATTTTCCGAATACAATATTGTCAAATTTTCACAAAAATTTCGTGCACATTTTTTTAAAAAAAGTTCTATGTTAATTTTCAAAATTGTAATTGGTGAATTTTGCAAAATATTTTCTAGGTGCGTCGATTTTGCAGGGAAATTTGTTTAAAACTAGCTGCAAAAAGTCAGGGAAGTTGAAAATAAAATTTCTGGGGGGACCTTGTAGCCTATATATATGCCATGGCTCTTAATAAAAATTGCTGGAAAAATTCTTCCATAGCGTTGAAAGTGAACATATTTTAAATAACAATGACCATTCACTAAAGTTGACCGATGGCTGAAGTGGAATGCTCGTTTCGTAAATGTCTGAAAAGCGCGTCCACGCGTGTTGCTTCATACGATCTAGCTTGACCAATTGTTCTCGTCAATGAATTTCTGATGTTTTTTTTTTATTTTAACGGACATAAATGGTAATGATTTGGAAGGACCAAGCACCGGATGAAATGCCAGTTTCCAGTCGATGGGCAGTTCAACTTACGAACATAATTTGTTTCGGAAAACTTGTTCGTTGGTCGAATATGGTTCTGCGTTCATTATCGTAGGACCATTTTAAGACACGACCAAAATGAAACAAAACATGATTTTTGCCCATGTTATGTTTTCTTGGTTAATTGATTTGAATAATTAAGTTTTATAACCAACATGGCCTTAACTTCTTGACCGATAGGTCGGGAGCTTTGACGAGTTTAATTTCCAGCTTAGGTTCTGTGGCGGGCTTCCAGGTCGGGATCTTTGGCGGGGGCCCCAGGTCATGATCTTTGGTGGCCCCCCAGGTCGGAAACTTTGGTGGGCCTTCATGTCAGGATCTATGGCGGGCCCCTAGGTCGGGAAATTTGGCGGACACTGTTCATGATCATGTACGGGCCCAGGTTAAGATGTTTGGCTAGCCCCCTAGATCATATTCTTTGGCGGGACACCAGGTCAGGATGTTTAGTGGGCCTCCTGGTTTGAATTTTTGACAGGCTCCCATGTTGGGATCTTTGACGGATCCCCAGGTAAAGATCTTTGGCGGGCCACCAGGTCAGAATCTTTGGCGGGCCCCCATGTCGGGATCTTTGACGGGATCCCTAGGTTAGGATCTTTGGCAGGCCACCAGGTCATGCTTTTTGACGGGCCCCAGGTTAGGATCTTTAGCTAGCCCTTTAAGGTCATAATCTTTGTCGGGACACCAGGTCAGGATCTTTGACGGGATCCCCAGGTTAGGATCTTTGGTGGGCTTCCAGGTAGGGATCTTTGGTGGACCCCATGCATATTGGGTTCTTTCACGAGATCTCCAGGTTAGGATATTTGGCTAGCTCCCCAGGTCATAATCTTTGGCGGGAAACCAAGTCAGAGGAATTGGAGGGATCCCCTGGTCAGGATCTTTAACGGGCCCTTTTTTCTTGAAGATTTACTCCCTGCAGAAAGTGGGAAAGCGCCGCTACTGGATACGGCCCTTGGCCAGCCAGGATTTTGTCCATAAGCTGAGTAGGGGTCATTAAAGGCAATACTTTTACGTCATAGTTCGCTAGCTTGTAACAGAATATTTTTATTGTATGCCATCGATGTTTGGCTAGGGATTCCGCTGGGATTCATTTTTTGCTGTTTTACGTTATCTTCGGTAGTTTCATCTTCAGGTTCTGAGAAAATATTTCAGTTTAACGTCATGATATTGGCCCTAAAAGCTGAGTTGTCTTCATAAACTACTCGTATATCTGCATCTTGTTCGTCTCATATTTTGATATATACGTGCCCTTCGTCATTTTAGTGAGCTTGATGACTACGGAGTTATCAGCAATCATTTTTATATACTGTACGTCAAGTAAAAAATTGCAATATTTTTTTTTGACAAAAACGAAAGTATGCCATTGCATTTAAAAAAAAAAAAAAAAAAAAAAAAAAAAAAAAAAGACTGATATTCTTTACAGCGGAAAAATAGCAAAAATGCCATTTCGAAAAATGACTTCGTTCCGATGCCTGTTTTTTAGTTTTTTCATACAATATAAAAGTTCTAAACAAACAAAGCAGTTGTTTTCAGAAAACGTACAGTAAGTTGCTTGATAAAGTGATTTATGTTTTAAAGTTCATTTATTTAAATTTTATTTTTACAGATTTTAATTCAGTTTTATTTTATTGAAACATTTTAATTTTTATTTTATTGATTTAATTTTAATTTTAATTTATTAAATCAATTTAATTTTTGTTTATTTTATTTATTTTAATTTTAATTCATTGGATCATTTAAATTTTTGTTTTATTGAATTCATTTTAGTTTTATGGAATTTATTTAATTTTTATAGAATTTGAGTTCATTTTTATAGAATTTGATTTCATTTTTATAGAATTTGGTTTAATTTTTAATTGAATTATGAAGTCGTATTCATTAATGAATTATATAATGAAGTAGTGAATTAAAATTAATTCACGAATATAATATTGTAATAAATAAGTATTAATTTTAATCCATTTTTTTCTAATATTAAATTTAAGACGATGGGCCATTTTCTAAGAAAATTATTTTGAAGATATTTTCTAAAAAATAGATTTAAATAATACTTAAATTATAAAACTAAAAAATATTAATAGTTTACTAAATGGTACATATTATGTTACTGCGAATGTGTAATTATTAAATTTCAAATTTCCAACTCATCAATTCTTCGTCTATCAAAATACTTAGACATATATTTTGAAGATTCTATTTATTAATTGGTTTGATTAAGAAAAGATGTATTGAAAGACTCGTAGAGATTGCATTGATACAAGTACTAGTTTATATAAAATGTATATAAAATATAAACTGCTCTTTGGCCTTCTAAGAATGAAGGCTAATAAGCAGAATCTTCACAAAAAAATACGGTCGTTAAGTTTACACCTTTAAGCTTTTAGTGATTTATTTGCTCGGTAATTTTAAAGGAGATTAATTTCCTCCTTTGTTTATTTAGTTTGAAGATGTTTTGCGAGTGCTAAGCCTACATTTCGCAAAAGATTCCGAAAAAAAAACGCCTTTCTAAAAACTTAAGTCTAATAGTCTCAGGTTCAAAATTAATTTAGGTTGATGAAGATTAATGATAATGAACGTAAAAAGGGTCGACTTTAAGAAATGGTGGCTCTGAATAGAACTTTCTACTAAATTAATGATATAGCAGCACTAAAGCTTCGCATATTCTCAAAAAAATTGAAGTTTAATCTATTCAGTAAAACCTGGAAAAGTGACCACATTTCCTTTATAAAAACTCGGTATAGGGACCAGTGACCACCTGTCTATTGTGTGTGTAGTCTTTTTTTGTAATTTTTACCTTGCTAATGTACCTTAAAAAGTGACCAGATAACGGATGAGTCACGTTACATCTTGCTTTAACCCTTGGGCATGATGATTCTGTACTTTTTTTGGTTTTGTGGCTTTTTACTATACCTGTATTAGAATCAGTGTATACATGTTCATAATTTCAATTAAAATATTCAGGCATTTTTCGTATAGTGACCACCTGTTTACAGTGACCAACATAGCATTTTTTCGGTGGTCACTCTTAACAGGTTTTACTGTATTTCTAAAACATTATACCTCTACTGTATTTCAAAACTGGCCACCTGCATCATTCGAAAAGACTTTTTGATTACTTCCATGCAGTATTCAAAAATACTGAAATATATTCAAAAAATTAGAAAATAAAGTAAATTTAGAAGAACATATATAAACCCAATTTAAGAGCAGTTGAAATGCATATATTTTTAACAAGTGAGGGCTAACTATGTTGCAAATAAATTTGTTTTTTGCAAAAGCCTGTTAATTTGGTCAGCCATTTTATTTGATCAAAACCTTCAGAACAGATTTTTTTCTTGTTACAATTTATTTAAAAAAAAATAAAATTACTTCTGTCGTATTATCGCATAATTCGATCATATTTTCAACGTGTCTACATACAAGTTTTTGCATCTTTCGTACAAGTATGGACACGATTGGACAAAGGCGCATGCGTGCATTTATAACAAGGGTCGGCAACCTTTTGAGACCGAAGAGCCAAAAGTTACAATTTACAAAATTTCCCAAAGACTTGGAAAACCTGGAAAAGTCAGGGAAGTTGAGAATGACCTGGAAAAGTCTGGGAAGAATGGTTTATTTTGAAAATGTCAGGGAAATTCAACGCAGTAACGGCGATCCAAAATTAATACTTCTATATAACTCAGGGCCCATTTTTCAAATAGTAATGTGCAACAATTTTCCACATTTTCGGAGTACAGATTTGCAAAAATTTTTACGTTTTCTGAGTACACTGTACAAATTTGCGAAATTTTGCACCTTTTCTGAGTACAAATTTACAAAATGTTTTTTTCACCTTTTCTGAGTACAAATTTGCAAAATTTTTCACCTTTTCTGAGTACCAATTTGCGAAATTTTCCATGTTTTTTGAGTACAAATTTGAGAAAGTTTTCAAGTTTTCTAAGTATAAATTTGCAGAATTTTTCGCGTTTCCTAGTACAAATTTGCAAAATTGTCCACGTTTTCCGAGTACAAATTAGCAAAATTACCCACGTTTTCCGTATACAAATGTCCAACATTTTCTAAATACAAAATTTGAACATTTTCAAATAGTCGTTAGTGAATTTAAAACGTGAAAATTTTGCCACATTATCAAAAGTTTTACAAAATCAATGGGAGAATTAATTGCTGACTGTAGGGTACTGAATTGAATTGAATTGAATTGAGAACTAAAACAGGCTTTACGATTGGCAATTTTGTTAGTCGTGAAGTCACGTGTGCGAAAAATATTCATGAATTTGCTTAAAAGCAGCAAAAAATATCATATAAATTTTGCAATTTTCTCTGTTGATTTAGCACACGTGACATTATACTACTGCCAAAAATGCCGTTCATAAAACGTTAATCTCGAGTACCCCGTTTGCGTCGTATAATTTTTGTTAAATCTCACTGTTGAGTTTGCATATGACTTTAACCGAAATTATATTTTCAAATAAATTGCTTAGCGATATATTTTATTGTCAATTTATCAGTTTGTAATAAAATAATTGCGTGATTGTGTCCGTGATCTTGTACCAAGCAAGTTAACTGAGTGTTTAGTGTCTCAGCATCGCATTTGGGAGACCTGGGTTCGCGTCCCAACTCTGTCGACTGTCCTTACTTTGGTTTTCGTGGTTCCCCCAAGTTGGTTTCAGGCAAATGCCGGGACAGTTCCTCTTTAATTTGGCCACGACTGTACGTTTTCCTTGAAATTTCTTGAGCTTTCCATTAAAATTTAAGAAAACTGAAGCACTTGCTTTCAAATTAGCGTCTGAATTCATGCATGCAAGATTTTTTTGTAAAAAAAAAAAACAATATTATTATTTGGCTAAAACTAAATTATACAGTGAAAGTGCGAAGACAATTGTTTTTTATTATGTGAGGACAAATAAACTTAACTTAAAGAATAATAAAGACTCTATTTTTTTTTATAAATCTATAGTGTTTATTATTCCTCATGTAATGCAAAAATGCTGGAACAAAAATTAAAAATCTTCTATTTTTATGTTTTTGAAATGTTTAGTTTCAACTATATACACTGTACATGTATAGACTTGATGCTTTCAATTTTTCTTACCTGCATGATTCGAGAAGATTTTCTGAATACTCCTATTATTTAAAAATACTGAATATATAGACACATTGTAGGTCTGAAAGATATTTTTCTATTCCACTCATTATGAAAAAATTCGCTTAATCCTGTCGTATCAATGCATAATTCGATCATAATTTCGACGTATTGATCCATACGTTCAAGTTTTTGCATGTTTCGTACAAGTACGGAAAGTATTTTAAGGTATATTTAAGTTGCATCGTGGATCAGTGGGTGCAATGATGGCCATTTGTTAGTTGATTGATCAATCGAGAATAATGACTAATCATTCGTATAGAACTGATGACTATACTCATTTTGTAAGTCGTTAGTCATTGCTCTTGAGATTAATGATTCATAAGTAGTTTTTTAGAATAATAACAGTGATAGTCGTTAGTCAATAGAAGTACATATACAAAACTACTTTGTGTGTAACTAGAAAACAACCGTGGCAGTTTTCGACAATTTTGTTGAATTTTTTTCGTTAAGTTTTGTAATATTTCACGATTATGTAAAATTTCCATAAATTTCCAAAACTTTTCACAATTTTCCAAAAAATTTTAAAAATAACAAAACTTTCGAAAAATCTTCCTAAAATATTCGATAAATTTCGTAAATTTTTTGAAAAACTCTACCAAACCGTGAAAAATTTGCAACATTATCGAAAATTTTGCAATATATATACGGTGTATTATTATGAGACCAATGGTACTGAAACATAAACTTTACGATTGGAATTTTTTTAGTCGTGAAGTCACGTGTGCTAAAAAATTCATAAATTTGCTTTAAAAACAGCTAGCAATATGTATTAAATAAATTTTGTAATTTTCCTTTTTGATTTAGCACGCGTGACTTTACCACTGCCAAAAATGCCAATCGTAAAACGTTCATCTCGAGTACCCATATATTGCGTCGCAGTTTTTAAAATCTCACTTTTAGGTTTGCGGATGACTTTAACCGAAATTATATTTTTAAACACGTTGTATATATGTTATAATTTTATAATATATTTTGTAATTTATTGTTACTTAATCAGATTGTTATAAAATAATTGACTGATTATGTTCATTATTTTGTACCGAGCGAGTTGGCTGAGTGTTTAGTGTCTCAGCCTCGCATTCGGGAGACCCGGGTTCGCATCCCAACTCGGTCGACTGTCCTTACTTTGGTTTTCGTTTTTTCATAAAGTTGGTTTTATAGGCAAATGCCGGGACAGTTCCTCTATAATTCGGCCACGACTGTACACTTTCCATAAACTTTCTTGAACTTTCCATGAAGAGTTGATTATAGTTAATAGACTTCATTATGTTTAGTCTTCATTATATGAGGACTACTAAACACTCGGTTTTTTATAAATCAAGTGTTTATTATTTTGTAAGTAATTCAAAAATGCTGATAATAAAAATTGAAAACATTCTGTTAATTTTACGTTTTTAAAAAGGCATTTTTTTAAAATATTTCTTAATAATTATGCCTATAAATTTCAATACTTGACACCTGCGTGATTCGAAAACATTGAAAACATTTATATTTGATATTATATACTTCTATTATTCAAAAAAAAAACTGAAGTATACGATAAAACCTGGAAAAGTGAACACCTTTGAATGGTGACCACCTGTTTATGTTGAAAACTGTTTAGGGAATTTTGTACTATATAGTGTAATTTATATAGTTTATAAAAATTCTCTGTATTGACCATGACCACCTGTCTATTGTATACAATGACCAGTGTGCATTTTTTTTGCAATTTTTACATTGTCAATGTACTTTTAAAAAGTGACCAGTTAACGGATGAATCACGTTACATCTTGCTTTAACCCTTGGACATGATGATTCTGTCCTTTTTTGGTTTTGTGGTATTTTTCTACACATATACCGTCTACATGTATAGGTTCAGTGTATATACATGTTCATTATTTTAATTTATTTCAGGTATTCTTTGTATAGCGACCACCTGTTTATTTTTAACATGTATTTGACATATTTGTAAAATAATTTTCGAAATTTAAAAAAAAAAATAAAAAAAATGTTGAAAAATCTTCCTAACCGTCGAAAATGTGCAATATTGTCGAAATATTCGACAAATTTCACAAAATTATTGAAAAATCTTCCAAATCATGAAACATTTGCAGTATTATCGAAAATTTCAATCAAGCTGGCAATTTTAGCAGTCGTTAAGTCACGTGTGCGAAAAAAAAATCTATGCATTAGCTTATACGAACAGCCATTAAATAAATTTGGTAATTTTCTCTGTCGATTTAGCACACGTGACTTCACGACTGCCAATATACCATTCGTAAAACGTTTATCTCGAGTACCCCCATTGCTTCGTAGGTTTTTGAAAACTCACTTTTTGGTTTGCAGATGAGTTTAACCGAAATTATATTTTCAAAGAATTAAATTATTATAAATTGTCAATTAATCATATTTTCATAAAATAATTGTCTGATTATGTTCATTATTTTGTACCGAGCGAGTTAGCTGAGTGTTTAGTGTCTCAGCCTCGCATTCGGGAGACCTGGGTTCGCATCCCAACTCGGTCGACTGTCCTTACTTTGGTTTTCGTGG
>JAQGBX010002836.1:0-18978 GCA_034698745.1 Megaphyllum sjaelandicum | reverse complement strand
TCTATCTGCTTGTTAGTTGGCTTACTTATCTCGATCCCGATAGTTCTCTTACAATCTGGGTTTAGAACTTCCTTACACTGTATATGTATTTACATACGCTGTATGTTTAAAATACGTTTTATTTAAAAAAAAGTGATAAGTAGTGTTTGATTATGCATGCTTGCTGCAACGGCTGAAATTTCATTTTCTAAATAACGCAGATAATCAATCTGAGTATGCAGCCCCTGAGGCATTAGATGTTTAGATGCACGATTGTACGTTGTTAAAACGTGTCCGTGCTTATATGAAAACTGCTCGAACTTGTTTGGCGCGTTTGCGTCATGTAGACACGTGGCAATTTGATCGAATTAAATGATGAGATGATCCAATTAAGCGGCTTTTTAACATCATAAGGCGGTATGGGATAAAATCCATTCTGAAGGTTTTGATCGAATAAAATGGTTGGTCGGATTAAGCGTGATCCAATTATGCGGCTTTCACGGTATTCGTAGGGTTGGCCTGATGTGCTCGAGCGTATACAGTGTACAATGTAGACAGTTTAATAGGTTTTTAACAAACCCTTTAAAATTCTTGGAATTTTTCATCCATTAGCCTACATGGGGTTTGTCATTTGAAGTATTCGTAGGGTTGGCCTCGAATATGTGCATGTACACTAAGTTGTTTTGAACAGATAGGCCTACTTTATTTATTTGAGACTATGGCAAATACATTGTACATGCACGCATAACAAAACAAATTCTGATGGCATATGCAAATGTTTCAAAATGTTGCACGTTACAACGGCATGTGCCTGGCTGGTGGTCAGTGCCAAAGAACTGACCAACACCAGGCGCGCATTCAACAGGCTGCTCACGCCTGGCGGGTTATTGCAATTTTTAGGTAATAATTTCGTCATGGGTACGAATGATCGAAATTTTTCCGCTGTAAATAAGCAATAACGCTGCGTGCGGTGTCCACGGCTTGTTTTTCATGAATTATTTATCTGTGGGAAATGCCACGAATTTACACTTTTATAGGCGCTTTAAACGTACGCAGTATAGATGTGACCCTCATGCGTTTGAAAAAGCGTAAAGTGGAGCAAAGCGAATTTGATAACAACGCCAAGTTTCTTTGGTGCAATAACAATAGCAAGTTAAGAAAGAGCCTGATGGGCGAGCGCCATCTGGGAGAGATAAGACCTGAATGTTTTTTTTGTTTTCTGCAATTTTTTTTGTTGGAACAATGTTTTGGATTTTTGGGCATATGTCACGAATCTGCATTCTTGGTTTTGGTTACATTTTGCATTTTGGTTTTAGTTTCTCTGATGGTTTCTCATCGCGCCATCTATGCAGCATTGCACTGACTCCTCTTTTGAGAGCATCCTTTAATTTGACAAGATCGACTTAACTCGGATGTCGCCTCAATTCCTGCTTGCGTAATTGAATTTATCAGGTGTTTTTTGTACATTGCTACGCAGGTTTTGTTCGCAACTCGTTTGAGATTTTCCGTTGATCCTACTAAAAAAATGGCGCCATGTCCATCATCCTTTTGTTCACCTGCTTGGACACGCGTTTTTTTGGCCATCAGCAATTAAAAGTTGGTGAGGAACTGAGGATGAGCTGAGGCCCGCGTAATTATCGCAGCGCTTATTCGATCGCTATCTTTAATTATATTAATAGTTTACGTTCGTTGCAGAATTTCAATTAAGCTTTCATCGTGAGCTTGCATCTTTGAATTTATGGCCATTGAGCGATGAGATGACCTGCCTCTTGGCAAAGCCCTCTGAAGAGCAGCCAAGACGAGGATGCGCTTCGGGTATAATGTACGTGTACTTCCTCCAGTGTGGAAGCATAGCTAAAGATAGTATATCTACCACATTTTCAAATTATGCATACATTTAAACGGATGTGATTCGTTTCAAAATACAATAACGCATCTCAAAAGTCGCCAAACAATATTTTAAAACTATTAATTTAAAAACAAAAAAATACTCTCAGCTTTGTGCACACCCGGCATTTTTTTTATAGGCATGCTTATCCGTGTATTTGGATTGACTCCATTAAACATATGAAAATATTTCAAAATAACGTCACTTAGGCGCAAGATTGAACGTAAATAATTATGTATGCGCTAATTAAGTTAATGAAAATAACCTCTATGTTGAGTCAACAATTGATCTTAGCTTACCATAGTTTTGGTAAGATGACAGTATTGTCAGTTAATAATCGCCCGTCACTATCAATGGAATGTAAGCAAACTATAAGCAAAATGTTCCAGGGTGCCAATAGTTTTCCAATATAGTGTCGTTTATGGTGCCAAATGGAGCCGCCTGAGGGCGCGCTTCTTCCCAGAATGCCTCGCGGCGTTCCAGGAATACGGAAAATGAAGGAGATGAAGGCTCTAAGGATGCGCTCGTCAAAATTGCAGAACTTCATGAACACCGAGAAATTTGATTCTATGTTGAACTTTACGCGTATTCGAGTTTCGCGAGTGCTTGGGACGGGCTTCTGGGCAAAAATCCCGATATGATGGTCTTGAAATTCGGCGTAAAATGACGAAAATCAAATCGGGAATTCGAACGCCGCGCAGCCATGTTTGTTTTGTTTCGTTTCGAACTTTCCAAAAGAAAAAAACCAACGTTGAATCGCGGCTTTTGACCATCGAAAGTTGACTTTTAAGCAGCAATTTCGAGGTAAGTTTACGTAAAAGTAGCGAGGTTAAGAGAGGTTCTACTGTAGTCGGATTTTTTGCGAAAAGAAAGCGTTGTATTTAAAATACAGGGTGTCCTGCTCAAATTGTACATGTCGCGAGGAAATGTAGATGGCCCCATCCGTTTTCTCCTGATTTCTGAAGAATGACGTGAAGACATATCAGGGGTTCTCTATAGATGCCCCTATGCGCGGGAACTGTTCGTTGCTATTATACGTTCCAAATATGGAATCGTCCAATAAATCATACATTTGCTTATTTTTAAATTACGTTACTTTCCAGATGACGATCATTACCGTCTTTGCATGACTCATTTGGAAAAAATGATGTCAAATGATGCCAAACTGCTATTAAACTGGAATCTTTATAAGATGTACGTGCAACAAAACTGTTTGCAGACTGATTATATTTGATTTAATTACATGTATCCGCAGTGCATGTGAAGCCAATATCACCAATTTACAAGTTATATGGAACCAATATCATGAGTTTACAATATACGTGAAAACAATATAATGAATTTACGACTCATGAATGCAATATCATCAATTTATAATACATGAAACCATTAATTCCATCAGTTTACTATAAATGAAACCAATGTCATCAGTTTACTATAAATGAAACCAATGTCATCAGTTTACTATAAATGAAACCAATATCATCAGTTTACTATATACATGAAATCAGTGCCATCAGTTTACTATACACGATACCAATGTTTATCAGTTTACTATAAATGAAACCAATGGCATCAGTCTACTATACATGATACCTATGTTTATCAGTTTACTATAAATGAAACCAATATCATCAGTTTACTATTCTTGATACCAATGTTTATCGATTTACTATCAATGAAACCAAAATCTTCAGTTACAATATTTCAAATCAATATCACCAGTTCACACTTTTTGAAACTGACATAGTCAAGTCTATAATCAGTATTCGAGAACAGTTTGCAATGAGTTTTTTCTTTTCCATAATGGAAGTAAGGGATGGTTTCATAGTTTTTGTAACATGCTTGGCGATTTTTGGATCCATTCGTTTTAATGACGTGTTTCAAGCCACGTTGGAGAACGGCGTCAGACCTCTTCAGGATTTAGTGGTTCTGCAACAGCTCCATTTCCATTTCCCCCCGTTTTTTAGCCAACCATAAATTAGTGGGCTGCATCACCTGATGTTGTTTTCTCGTTCCATCCCAGTATGCGTTGTTTTTTAGTTCTATACGCGCGTCTACTTTGTTGTTTTAAAAGGTTTCGATTTTTCTGTCAACCCTATCCATCCCTCGTAAACCACGGCCGAAAGGAGCGGGATAGGGATTAAGGGGGTAAGGCATCGTGCACCATGGCGGATGCACATCGAAGCCTTGCAGGTGTAGTTCGGTTCTGGTAATTTCCTACGGTTTGCGGGTGGTCTAATTTCTAATTTCTACCTGCGAACTTTTATTGACCAGTGTTGTATGGTCATTAGCGCAGCGTCTGCCCATCCTAAACACGTCATCCGTTGCTGTTATTTATCACCACCTGCCTGCCCACGTTCAAAACTAAAGTTTTAGGGTTTTTTTTTTTTTTTTTGGTTCCATTGTTTCGCCATTTAAGGATGCTTAAAATGGGCTGCAAGATGGCGCTGGCCTGTGGGGGCCAATCCATCACCGGATGTGGTGTATGCTGTAGTGACCGCCCTAAATCAAAGATGGCGGCTAACGACCGTAGTAAAGACGTCAGTGGCGAGCGCAGGGTTAACCCAAAACATCCCGCGATCGGTCACAGGTATTTTTCTACGGTTTAATTGCACTTAACACCCGTGCTAGAGCCGTAATTGACCCCTTGACCGTTTGGACGAAGTGCATTTGGGGCCCCGTAAATGACAACCCCGAGGCTGGACATGCGCTGGACAGTGTCCATTTGGGCATTTCTCCGAAATGTTTATGGTTATGGTAATTTGAGGAGTTTGGCTTGGAATCCTGGTTGGGCCCTTCCCTTACGCGGAAACTTCTTGACTTTTATTTTAACTATGTCCAACTTTACACTTTTTGACATGGCACGCCTTAAAAAAAATGAAAACTTAGTGACCATATTTTATTTTTAGAAATTAGACGTACTGACCAATATTTTACCAGATTTCTCTTTTCAACACTGAATCGGTGAATTCATGCTAAAAGTATGAAACAATTTGTTTGATTTTGTTGTTGTTGTTGCCCCATAAATACTTGTAGCAAAGAATCGTGTTTTTTTCAAAACTCTGATCCAAATTCAGTTTTATATTAATGTGTGTAATGAAAGCCAAATAATCAGTTACAGTCAATTACACAACACGTCATTTAAAGTGCAGCAGTTTGTCAGATCGCGTCATAGATGGCGCTGCATCCAAACTTAGGATCATCAAAGCAATCATATTCCTCAGTCTCATAAACGTCGAAGACTGAAGCCTAATTGTTTCTCCGAAACTGCAAATTGTCGTTTAGCTTACCCTGAAGGAAGACCTGTACAACAGGTCATTTGTTAACAAATTTTTTAAAAAATGGTATCCGTTGTTCGAATATCTGTTACTTATGTCGGAAGAAAGGCACATTTCAATGGCGGCACATTCCCAACTTGTAGAGACTTTTCTCTTTTTCCCTTCTCATTAAAAACGATGAGCAAACGAGCAATTATATTTTATGATCGAACTGCTAACTGCGCCATCTATTTTTGTTGGAAAACTCCTGGAGATTTTCAAAGGAAGTTTCTTTAAAATCCCGTCTTTGTCCCTAATTTGCTGCTGAAATAATCCCCTTGGTCCTGACCCTCTCAAAATGGCGTCGCCGCCATTTTCCCCCATTGAACACATGCATGAAATTGGACACTCGTTGACCCTCTTTACTCCCCTCTGCGAGAACACGAACGACGAGGGGTTGTTTAGAGCAGAATTGCAGGAACCCTGCTCTCATAGAGAGGGCGACACTCCAGTGGCGGCGCTGCGATCGAAATTTATGCACCATAACAAAGCAGGAATTTTAACCACACAAAAGTAAGCTTTGATGCATTTTTTAAATAAGCCTAATAATATAAATCCTAGATAACATCGTAATGGGATTGAAATTGCTTTTTATACACACCTATCGTATGTCCATCTAAAAACTTCCAGTGAATCATCAAGGTGCCGCCATCTTGAGTTTTCAAATTTTGAGCATTCATTTATTTGAAAGCTTGAATCTTGCTGAATTTCCATAACAACAATTGTTTATAAGTACTGAAGAAACATAACAAAAGTAGTATACGGTTTTTAAGTATATAAAAAACCTTCAAAGTAAATGAAGAATGATGGAATCATCAAGGTGCCGCCATCTTGATTTCTCAAATTTTGAGCTTTCAGTTGTGTTTGAATGGTTGACTCTTGGTTAATTTTCATAACAACAATTGTTCATATGAAATGTGGAAACATGACTTAAGTATTTTTAATTCAACTTTTAAGTATATTAAAAACCTTCAAATTAAATCAAGAATACCAGAAATTTTTAAAATTTTAAACCTCGTCAATTTCAGTTCAATTTATTCATACCAAGCACTGTCCATATGACTCTTATATGACAACTTATAAGTGAAACATTTCTTGAAAGTTTTCGAAAGATGTGCTGTTTGGCTTTTTCACTAAACTGATCGAATTTAAAACCCACCCCCTTGTTCCTCTCTAAAGTATCTTTCTTTTTGGGCGCCATTTTTGGCCTTGCACAGAGTATTGTCATACCCCTGCCCCCTCTGGTGGCGGCTCTTTGTAAAGGGAGGAGTGAAGGGAGTGACTTAAGGGCGATAAATGGATCCTAATGGGACAATCCAGGTGGCGCCCCGTTTTGTAAAATGGGAACCATGCAGTGACCATCCCTCGTCTCCCTGTCACAAATGATCATTTGTTAGGCAACTAAGTAAAACGGTTGTGGCCTGTCCAGCATATGGTTCTGGAATAGGGGGGATAATCCTAATCCCAATTAAACATGGAGAGCGCACTCGACACTCCAATATTCGCGCACCTTTGTTGCTAGGACAACACGTGACCTCCAGTCGTTCCACCTTTGACCTCACTTTCCCCTAACCTAGGAACGCCATATGGAGCCACCCCTCCTATGTTTATTCTTGTTGAACTGTAAACTCGGAAATTAGTTTCGGTTATCAGTTCAATAACTTTCTCTTAGGTAAAATCAGGAGTTTTCGCAGTGACTCACTCATGTACGAGCAACTCGCAAACTACGTTTTTGTTTTATCTTCAAATAAATTATTATCTTTGGATGCACCCACCCAGAAATAGGCGTTGTGATGCCACAGTCTGCTCCCATAATCTGTTGTTTTTATGAGTCTCGGTTTAGAAAGGTTGAGAGTTCAAACATTTTGAGGACAGCATAAGACAAACGAAAGTTGTTTTGTTTTTTTGCGAACAATATTTTTCAATCATTTCCGTTTCGTTTTTCAAAACAATGCACAGGTAAACGTATTATTTTTGTTTGCTTTTTTTCAAAATTAAATTGTTTTATGAATTTGAGTTTAGCTTGAAATTGTACATTGTTTTTCGTAGGAAATCTCGTTTTGGGCTTGTTAAATATAAAATTTAAAAAATAATTTTCATCGCAACAACTTTTGGTGCACTCTGTTTTAAGTTATAGGGTTCTCCCAGACCTGGAAAACCTGAAAGTGTCAGGGAACTTGAAAGTGTCTGAAAACGTCAGGGAGTAATGACTTAGGCCCCTATTTTGAAAAAGTCAGAGAAATTCAACGTACTAATGTTGTCATAATCCAAAATTAATGTTACCTCGTGGTTATAGTTTAGGGACCATTTGCACAAATTTTGAAATTTTACCAGTACAAATTTGCAAAATTGTCACCAATTTCTGAGGACCATTGTCATTTAATTTTCGAGGATATGTGAATTTTTCAATAATTTCCGAGGATGAATTTTCAAAATTTCGATCTTTTCCGAAGACAAACTTGCAAAATGTTACACTTTTTTCGAGTACAAATTTTAAAAATTTTCAACTGTTTCCGAGGACAAATTTTCAAATTTTCATACAATTTCCGAGGACAAAGTTGCCAAATTTTTAACGTACAATGTATTGCGAGGACAAATTGAAAAATTCTAACTTGTTCAGAGTACAATTAAATTTTTAACATTTTATACATTTTCCGAATACAAATTTGTCATATTTTCAAAAATTGCTAATTTTGTAAGATTTTTTTCAAACTAGCATTTTTATTTTTTTTTTCTAAATTTTGAATATATTCGATGTCGATTTTAAAAAATTGTGGATAACATTGCCATACATGTATGTCAATTTTGACATTATCATTGGTCAGGAAAATTTGCCAAAAAACCTGGAAAAGTCAGGGAAGTTGAAAATGACGTTTCTGGGGGAACCCTGACTTATTGATGGATCAAGGTCACTCCG
This sequence comes from Megaphyllum sjaelandicum, assembly GCA_034698745.1. Lineage (NCBI taxonomy): Eukaryota > Metazoa > Arthropoda > Diplopoda > Julida > Julidae > Megaphyllum > Megaphyllum sjaelandicum. Next base: position 10,874 of record JAQGBX010002836.1, on the reverse strand, counting down.
TGTTTACCATTGTGATTAAACGTATATCATGAGTTAATCACATAACGGCTATTAACTTTACGATACATTTGAAATTATTAACATATTTAATTAATTTCCCGAGCAAATGAACATGCACGGCAACTTTTTTTTTCTTCGAAACAACAGCTGCTCATTAAAACAAATTATTCCGCTTCCAGGAACAAAAATAATTCAAATTAAACACACGCGTCTCCTTCGAACATGTTGCGAGTAGTTGCCATGGTGATACCCTACAGAGTCGTTTTTCGACAGAATCGGTTTCACTCCATGCTTGCAGGAGAATTATGGTGCAGCCCAACAGGGTTCGATGAAAAATTAACGTAATAAAACCTTTATCAGGCGATAATATTTGATCAATGGAGACCACCTGGTCATATACTTAATCAAATATAATATGGCGGATCATTTTATAGCTTAACCTGATAGGTAGCCAGCTGGCGTTGCTATAAGGTATACTGAGGGTTTCGTCGGGGCAATAAATTTTTGAGGCCAATAAATGGTGGATTAATTAATAATTTTGTTGGTGGGAAGTTTGCAACTTTTTTTTTATTTCTTCCGCTGATTTCGTTGGTTTTTTCGTCGTTCTTCAGGTCTTACCTTTGGTCTCCTGCCATGGCCGCCATTTTGCTGCCAGCGTCATTAGCTTGAAATTGGGTTTTTCTTGATTTATCGAAGCTGGCTAATTAATGTTAGTTTTTCGAGAAACCGCAAGGGTATAGAGTAGCTAGCTTCGTTTTATTACTGTTTGTGTAATTAAACTGGGAGGTAATTGCCTGCCTATTGATTCTTATTTATTGCGCCTCATACACTGTGCTCGTACTCGCTCTGCAGCGTTGTTGTGTCGTTAAAAAAAACGAGCATTTGCTTATTTCTCTTGTTTTTTATCATGCATGTATCTACGTAAGACAGGCAGAGTGCCTTTAGGGCGTTGAGGGGCACCCAGGGGGCGTCCCTGCTTTTAAAATTTCAGAAGTGCATGGTGATTCAAGGTAGCGAAACCCTCTCGCGATGTCCTGGATGCATTTTTAATTTCGGTTGTCTATCCATCCTTCCGCTTTATCGGACACATGGGGTTAGGTTTTGGGGAGTTTTTGAACTCATTCGTTCGGCTTGACCACTCGTAATTACAGAGCATGGAAATTATACACTAGCGCATGGTCACTTTATGATTTGTCGCTTCTTGAGTGGCCTATTTTCGAAGCACATTTGTTGTTTATAACTGTTCAAATTGTATCGAGATGCTCAGGAAGGATTAAGGAATGAAATAGTTTAAACTTTGAAAAATGTTTATGAAATCATGTGAAACTGCACGTTGTCTTGGTCTGACTCAGTGATTGAATTCATTTGCAGACGACCTCATTACTTAAGGGCGATCTCGGACTTAAGTAAAGCTGTAAATCTTACATTGCTAGTACAAAAGAAAGTGCATTGTGTATACAATGTAGGGCTAAAGTCTTCAGTCGACTGACAGCTAATGTGAATTTATGAGCCATTGTCCAGTCGGTGCCCACTTTGATGGGCAATGGAAGCATTAAATTATACATGTAATACTTGTCAACTTAGATGCAAGAAGTCTGTACATGTATTTTCAGCAGTTTTAATTTTACCACAAATGACCTGTAGTATAATAGTTTATTAATAGTTCAATATTCGTATTAAAAATATTGCTGTTCTTGTGGAACAACGCAATAAAAAGTTATTGTTTTTGTGACATTGTTAAAAAACCAGCTCACCTGAAGTTGTTTTCTGCATTACCGGTATGGTGAAGCCAAAGGTTTCTAACAGTTTTCATACAGAAGATCATGACAAAATTCTATAAAAATCATAGCTGTTCTTTTAAGTTATAGTGGCTATAAGGTGAAGACAAAAACAAAAAAATAAACCATTGAAGAAAAGTTTGTTTAAATTTGGATATTTAGAGTTATATAAAGTTACTTCTGGTGTCATGATGAATAAAATATTGGACGTGGAAATAAAAGCTGAAAACGTGCTATTCTTGTCAGTTGGGCAGAAAAAAAGTTTGTGTTTTACCAAACAAACCTCTCCCAACTTAAATTATTTATTACTGAAACTTATCCATCGAAGTGACTCTCGTTTAGACGAAAGCTTGCATTCACATGTAAAATAATTCATACCACTTACCATATTCCGAAAACAAAATCGGGAAGATGCAGAAGAAAGTAGTTTTATTTTTAAAAGCAAGGGGTTTAGCGTTTCGCTGTTTGTCTATATCAGTTTCAAGTTCTGTTTTCCTTTTCAAAGATTGAAGTTGTTGAGCACGCCAGTTCCTTGCCCCAATTTGTAATCGGGCGTTTTATAAATATTTGTGTAACACGTGTTTGGTATATTTGTAAATGTATACATTTTTTTTGTTGAGTTTTCTGTTGACTTTTATAGCCGCAAACTTTGACTTTGCGACGTGTGTATGCTTCGCAGTTGAAAGCACTCTTTTGTGTTTTTTCCAACCAGTTTTTGCTATATAGTATTTTTTTTTTATTTGTTGCACCCTTTTGCGATTGCATACCTTGAAATCTGTTGTTTCGCTGCTACCCCCAATTTGAAATTGTTTGTTGCAAAAGTCAAAAGTCATCCCGTCTATTTTATTTCGAAATTTAATAGGAGCTAATTTGAAGGGCTGCTTATCCGCGATGCTATTTGGATAAACTCCTTATCCTGTTTAGCTGCACACCAAAACTCGTTAATCTCGCTTCTGTTCTCGTTAAAAACGTGGGGAAAAAATTGCCTGCTATAAAAACAAGCGTAATCATAATTGTCTCCTACTCGTCTACGTGAATAATAATGCTGGAAAAAAAAAATTCGTGAAAAAAGTTCCTTTTATCATGACATTGACAGTGTTTCACTGTCATAGCATTGTTCTGGCGCCTCGTTTCACATAAGTGGCAAGGAGCCTTTAGATGCCATTGAAGCTGATCGTTGCAGCATTAACAATGGGCGACGAGGGTCACTCATAAATGGGCGACCGGAAGTACATGTACGTCTTTTTAAGTGGGGAATACTACCCTTCTGTTACATGGCAGCATTGCTGGCGTGCTGCCTTCTCTACATGTGGTATGTTCACTAGATAATTGGCAAGTTGACTTACACGTACGTGTAATCGACCTTGGTCATTTCCGGGAAGAAAGTGCAGTCTCGATATGGACAGATTTACCAATGTGTATTTTATAGTCATGGTCATATTACAAGCAAAATGTTCAGTTTCGCATTGAAAAATCATTAAATGTTTACCACAAATTGTGGTCACCATTGTATCTGTTATGGAACACTTCTCACATCCTCCCGGAAGTAGACAAAGCACCAGACACTCCAAAAGACAATTGCGACAATAGTATACTAGTAAGTAAGTAACAACAATGTACAGTACTGTATACAGTAGGCTATATTCACTGGTTTGAAATGACGATATGAACAGTACATTAGACTTTGCAGCAAAATTAGCAGAACTTGCAAAACTTGTACAGTACATGCGTACAGTTTAGTTCCAGTACTCATATTACTGCACATGAGTCAAGATATTGCGAATCAGATTCTAGTTTCTAAAAAAAGCTAATACTGTACTTAACTTTTAGTTTAAATTACATTTAATGTACTGGTATACATGTAGGAGGAACTACATTTTTCAAAACGTTTCGGGTCTTGTCGTTTTCACTAAACGAAAAGTACTTGCCTTAGGTTGAGTGGCTGCTCTGGTAAACGATTTGACCTTCTAAAAATTCTCTGAAAGATATTGCAAGAATTTTCTACAGTATCTTTATTTCGATCTTCTTACACAGACTTTGAAAGTTAGGCTAGATTTTAATCATAACAAGGTGGTTATCAAATATTTACACGTAAGTTATCCCACAATTGCTAGTCTTGGAAACCGGCTGTTTTTATTTGATTTTAATTTTTATGTGTTTTGGAAAGATTAACTTACGCTATCTTGACTGTATATTTAAAAGCAACTCAATATAATGCATGTCATAAAAATAACTGGTTTTAGAAGCTAATAGATTATTAAAAGTAATGCCAATATTACCGCAACATACTTTATACCGTAGCATACCTTTCACTTTACCTTGAATTCGTTATAATAGTTTTTTTTTTCTCTCGTTAATTTCGGCCATTTTTACACGTTTATTACAAATGTAATGATTTAAATGTCAGGCATATGGAGTCACAATAGATTCTCTTGTTTATCAAACAAATGCTTTTGCTTGTTAGTCATTTTCCAAAGTAACAATTGAACGTTTTGACCTTTATTTCATTTACACTTTATACCCGACAAATACAGTAGTTAAATGGCGTCCTTGAAATTTAATGATGATAGCCTTCAAGATATTACTTATACAATTATTTTGTTCATTTAACCTGTTGTTGACTGAATCCCTAATTAACTGAAGGTAAAAAAAACAACCGGTTATAATGAGCCTGTTTGATTTCCATAATTGTACATTTATCCAATTCGCCATGAATCTGAAATGATACAAATTATTAAATAAACAGTCTTGCGAAAGCCATGACTGGTAAAATTAACTAATTACCGTAACATGCTACGATAATTAACCTTTTCCAAGAGAAAAAAAAATAATAATAAGCAAAGCCATCATTAACAAAATGACTCCTCAGCCATTATTCTTATTTTTTTTCAAGAGTTGGGTAACCAAACTAAGCGTATAATAACGGTACTCAGAAAGAAACTGCACGAATCGTACTTTGGCAGTCATGAAGTCACATGCATATGCAAAAGCATTGCAATAATTGATTTGAAGATAACAATGACCTTCAGTGAATTAACCAACCAGTGTCAATTTTTCACACGTGACTTCACGACTGCCAAAGTACGATTCGTCTGAGTTTCGCTAAAGTCAACACCGCAATATGTAGACAAATAGACGAACTACGAACATCTAAACATGTACATGTATATCTAAAGAAGAGCTGCATGTGGCTTAGTGGCCATTCAAAAAGGACGTGATTGACCAGACACAATACGGACAGGGGGAGTCCAATTTTGGGGAATGGTGAGGACGTCCTTTTTGAATGACCCCATAGTAACCGCGAAAAGTTTTACCATATGGAGCTCCTTTGCTGAAGTGATATGGGGGCGCTGCGGTCATGATTCGTAACTCATTCGTTCATTAGTCCTACTTTGTCGCTATCGGTAAGTACAGCCCGGGAAATGCCGGGCCTTCCAGCTAGTACAGTATAAAACGATATGTTCAGGCATTTTTTCAAGTTCGACTTTAAATTGTTTTTGTACATGTACTGCATTTATTTTTTAGAAATACATCTACATACATGTATAAATTTATTTGTATGATACATATATACTAGTAGACAGAAAAAAAATCAGCTTTTTTTCGTTAAGTTCGAACAAAACTATGAGCATGTTTTCCTATTGTGTGCATACCTGTACTGTACATGTATATAGACCGATTATTTTGATAACTGGTCCACGAGTTATTTCATCAATGATGAGTCGTTAATTCGAGCCAACATTTCCTCTTCCGGATGATTATCTCTCTATTCAAATGGGCGAATAAGAAGATGAACGTGAATTCTCATCATTATTATTAAATGGGAGTGTACAACGTGGCAAACATGATGGATAGACACAATGACTAACCAAACTGAAAATTTACCCTTTGCTGAACACGAAATTCTAATTGGCGGCCATTTTGTCTGCTTGGAAAAGTAAATAATAAACACGCAATCTGGATTAGCGTTTATCAACGCTACATGTTGTACATATCAAATGCATAAAACTGCTTTTCAAAATTGATCATTCGTTTTGTAAAGCTATGGATCCACACCAAGTAAACTTACCCCTAAACTTATATAGTTCCATGGAACTAGAATGCAAGCGTCCGAACTGTAGCACTAACCGGATTTCCGAATTGGAAGATTTCAGCGTCCACAGTCTACTTAGGTTCCAGTTTCGGAAACCTAGTTTAAGTGTAAGTTTCCTCGGTGTGTGCCTAGTTTTACGAGCAATTTTTACATGATGTGAAACCAGTAACATATGTGTATACTCAACATTTCATACATACGTGTTTTGGGTGACTTTGAATAAGTATGTTCAGCATAGTTTATAATCAAGTCTGGAAAGTTTCTCATGAATGATTTACCATAACTATAAGTGATGCATATTCCTAACGCAAATTGACAGGAAATACTTCATGTTAAACGTTCCAGGCGATAAATACATCTATGTACAGATATTTGAAATTTGGATGAGCATATTCATAATATCCTGAACTGGCTTTATAGTTACGTGTTTCTAACACATCTATTCCAAATGTTCGTGTAAACGACATGTACGAAGATGTACTCGTGACGTCATTCTTTTACTCGATGATAATGTTTCTTTACATGTACATGTTTTTCAAGTTTAAATTTGTATAAGCGTTGTATCAGATTGGTTTAATACCAACTCATGCATCATTTGCTTTCATAAAAAAGCATGTTGGAAACATGTTCCGAGCACGTACCCATACCAAAATTTACACGTGTGACGCTCATAAAACAGATGGAATCAACACCTTTCTAAACCCAAATACGTACATGTAGGTACGATTTCGTGAGGGGTGGAGGCTATGGGTTGCATAGGCGTGTGCCAAATGCTAGTTTTATCGTATTTTTATGATCTCTAAAATGCCTATCTGTCCATCGTGTTTCACGAAATGGTCGCTCACGTGGTTCCGCTAATCGCCGAGGCCGGACCCTGAGGTAGTAATTTGGACAACGTGCTGCCCCCACCCTCGGGTTTTAGATGTCCTACCCTGATAATCATTTTAATCAGCCACGAGATCAGCAACTTTACCCATTGTGTGGTCCATGCCTTCATGACTCGATGGATGTGGACGTGATGTCTTAATTCTAGGCACCAGGTGGCCATCGACGAAAACATGGCATTTTTATTTCCAACATTAAGTTGTTGCACGTCTGTTTCGATACCTGAACATGGCCAGTTTTTTTTCTATTATTATTTATTCTTTTAATAATTTTTCTGGCTTTTAAGATCCCATTGCCATGCTGCGCGGGTCAGTCGTTTTTGTTGGCTGGCACGTTTGTTGTTTATGGTAACTACATGGGAAGCAATTTTGGGAGAAAAAAATTGCCGAAAAATTAATAGGTCTACCAGTTCGGTTTTTGATAGACGAGAGATTAACCCTTGATTTACGAGAGCTAATTGCTTCGTCGTGCTGGGTTGCCATAATTCCGTTTTCAAATACTGTACATGTACTTGCGTGCATGGATTTTATACAAACTTGATTGGACGAGCAAAAAAAAGTCGAAATTCTTGGCGAAATGTGCATTGTTATTGCTCACATGCTGGGAAAACACTTGTTTGGATTTTATCCATGAAATATTTTTAATTGCGTGAATTGGATTCATACTTTTCAACCAATTTGTAAAGTTGCTTTGCTATACCCCAAACTGAAACAAATAGGTATTTCAAAGCATTTTAAAAGAGGGAATGTTTTGATTAATGCAAATGTTGAAATGGATTTTAATATTGGAGATTTCATTTCAGTCATATCGCAAATTGCTTTACAGAATGCAGTTTAAAATTGAGAATTGCATTTCGGAATGCCTTTTAATATTGAAAATTCTATTTCAGAATGCATTTTAATATGAAAATTGCATTCCGGAATGCATTTTAGTATTGTAAATTTAATTTCATGCAGAATGCATTTTAATAGTGAAAATGGCATTTCAAAATGTATTTGGTTATTGAAAAGTGCATTTCAAAATGCATTTTGATATTGCAAGTTACATTTCGGAATGCATAATAATATTGCAAATTACAGTCCAGAATGCATTTTAATATTTTAAATTGCATTTCGAATTGATTCGATAAAAATGGTACCGGTAAAAGTACATGTATAAGCATTACGCTTCAGCTCACGTTCTTGTAACAAAAGCATCAGTGACTCCAACAAATGTTATGTTCTAAATCAAATTTTAATAGACACATTTTAAATTGCATTTCTAAATATACTGTAGGCTACATGTTTTGAAATGTTTCCACGTACACTGTACATGTATATTTTGAAATACACTTCATATGAATTCATACAAAATATTGTTGTATGCCTTCAATTGCAGGACATTATTTGAAGTTAGATGCACCAGTTTATCTTTGTGTACGTTTTTTTGCATTTTCACAAATCTGTAACCTCACAGAACTTCTTTCGAAAAAGTATGGTTAAGACTTAAAATGAATGAAAGTATACGAATTGATGCAGTCGACTCGTGATTGTTTGGAAAATGTAAGCAAAATACTGATGTTTTACATGTAGGTGTCATTTCCACGTGAATTTCCATTAGGGATGGATGAGCATTTGAGGCTAAGAATGCGCTCTAAAAGTGCATAGTGTATCCATTCACTGCGTTTAAGCATCACTTAAGGCCTAGTTTTTTTTCCGTGTCTATTTTCACGATATCTGCATACTGCATAAAGTGACTTTAAAGTTCATTTTCCTTGAATGATAATCATGTTTGCGCTCACCATGGTGCAGAAACGTTGCATGCATAGCCTCAACCTAAAATAAATACAGTAAGCCCTAAAGTATTTCGCGCATAATGAATGCTGGAGTGTTTGGTCAAGCGCATTTCGGCTTAATATTTGGCTAAGGTGAGTCGAGCAAACCGGAATTTTGACTTAACCAGCAGAAATTTCGGGTCAAGAAACTTGGCAAACCTGATCACGTGATTGCATGTGTCTAACTTTCTTGCGAGCGTGGTGCTGAATACGTAATTTGACTTATGCATAACATTAAAAAACGATACCTTTGAGCACGTGAGCATTTGCATACTAACTTCCTAGTAAAACTGAAAAACAGACATATTTTGACTGTTGGCTTTTTTAGTTTTCGTCGAAAATCGTCTTTTTTTCCTTTCAAGCTTATAAACGACTTTATGCAAATTACAATGGTGGATTTTATGCAAATTTACCATTTTATTTAGGAGCATTTTTGGGTGAAATATATGTATGGGGAGGTTCAATAACATACATGTAGCATAATGTACTTCAAGCTATAACGTGGTGTTAGAAAGGTTATTAATGAATATTTTATTCGTATTGTTTTTTCTCAAGGTAAAATATATTATGCATTATAATGTATAATATTTTATTCAAGTTTTTTCTTAGATATGATATCCAAATACTGTACCTGTACATGCATACTAATGTACTACCACATTGCACCACATGACGGATTTTATGCTTTTTAAAAGGTTAACCTAAGCTCTGTATTTTATACAAATATGACATTGTTCTGCTTTCTCCGCATTCTTATTTCGCTTGTTGGCGCTGTGTACTACGAGTGGTAAGCGTCTGCAATAAGCATTCGACGTGCTCATACCCATATACTGTACCCTTATCCTTCACTTTCTCATTTTTTGTTTGTTTACGCAATTTTTAACATCTTTACGTTTTTGTCTGTCATGCAATGCGAATAAGGACTTCGTTAGATTTTGCTTAATTAAAAATTCATATAACCAGTATTCGAAATTTTCTTTTTTGCACTGTTTTAAGAAATTGCCAAAAGGTGTTTTTTTGACAGATGCACGTACAAAACACGTGCATTATGCTCTGGGCATTAAAAATAATTGCGTTTTTTTGTTGAAAATTTTTTAATTATCGGAAGCTCTACCTTAGAACTGCATAACCTGTCTAACCGAGCCAGGGACTTGTTTGAAGATTTTTTTGTTCATTACACGTACTTTTGACGTTTTTGTTTTCAAAAAATGCTATGGGTTCATCGAGGGCAGCCATCCAGGAATCTGAATTAATGTAAACTGTACATCACTGCCATATGCGGGCATTTTCCTAAACTATGTGGGTGTTCCCTGTTTCAGCACATCTTGTAATTTTTTTTAAACGGCAATTCACTAAACCTCGACCCAGCAATTTATTTATGCACACAATCACCTCCTTGTTGTCAGATGTCTTCGAGATTCAAACGCTGCATATGGCAGATGATGGCCACGGAGGTTTTTGTCTCTGATGTCATTCATGAAGGAATTTTACGTATTTAGCAACCATATGGAAGGGCTCTTCTAAAGTTGAAAAGAAATTGTAGTAAAAAAAGCGTTGAAGTCGACGAAAGATCCGCAGAAACTTCGCTGAAAATAAAGCGCTTTGCTTGGCTGTTGATATGTGATTATCAAGAAAATTCATGGTTATCCACCCAGTAATTTGTGGGCAATATTCGGATTTGGATGCTTGCTCTGCTTGAGAGCTTCTCACCGCACGACCCCTCAAATGATGTCAATTTTTCTTAGTTTTATTTAGAGCATTTCGAGGATATCATGACAAGACTATACAGCTGTAATTGTAGTTTATTATAACGCATTTGCGAAGTTAATTCAACTAATAAGGCTTGATCAGTTTAAATTAAAATAAATGTTTGGACAAACTATGAAGTGAACTATTAAAAAATTATGTAAAACGAAGCATTGATTTGTAAATTTCATTTTAATGAATTAATTAGGCGATAATGGAATTGGAACAAACGATCATTCGAGAAGCTTATGTTAATTACTTTTGGGAAAAGTTTGTTATTCTACGATAGCTTTTTTTGCATTATGAATCCCTTCTCACATGCAAATGAAATGCATAGTTAGCTACCAGTTATCTCACCCTATCTCACGTGGGGGAGTCCCCGTGGACTGAACTAGAATGAATATTCTTTTACGAATTTTAGGAGCTCCTACCGTAAATACGGTATTAAGCGCCCCGGCGCTTATTTGCAATCTCCGGGGAACCCCCCCCGGCGATTATTAAGGGCAGGCGGCTATTGCAGGTCCGGCGCTTGTCTGTTCCTCGACTTTACACCTCCATT
>JAQGBX010002835.1:0-18980 GCA_034698745.1 Megaphyllum sjaelandicum | reverse complement strand
TTGCCCAAAATCGTGCGTGCCAAATTGGCCGAGAGGAACGACGCCGGTGGCGCCCCGAGCGGTCGTTTATCAGAAAAACCATTGTTGGTGGCAGGCTGCGGCGCTGGAAACCTGGAATTCTTATTAACCGTGGAAAAGTACACTGGTATCTCCTGAAAATTACTTCATATTTTACGATAGGGTTACTCAGACGCGTGACTAATCGTACTTTGGCAGAATGGCAGTTGTGATTCTATCAGAAATTAATAATCAGGACCCTAGCGTTGAAGTGGCCTGGGTGGGAAGGAGGGTGGGTGGGTGCTACACCTGGCGCTGAGGGTAAGGGCAGACTATTAAGTTGAACATTTTCCGAGTCAATTTTGCAAAAGTTTCAAAATTTTCCGAGTTTAGTTTTGCAGAGTTTTCAACATTTTCCAAGATTACTTTTGCAAACTGTTCAAAATTTTCCGAGGTCAATTTTGTAAAGTTTTCAAAATTTTCAAATGTCAGTTTTGCAAAGTTTTCAACATTTTCCCAAGTCAATTTTTCAAAATTTTTCATCATTTTACGAGGTTTGTTTTACAAAATGCTCATTATTGTCCGAAATCTAAATGCAAAACTTTCAGTATCATCATTGGGCAGGTTTTCATTGGTAGGTTTTGTTTTTTCGCACACGAAATACATTTGGGGCACTCGGACTGAACTTCGAAGATCGCACTTTGGCAATCATGAAGACATTTTTTGACAAATCATCACAATACTGTATTAATACTTTAAAAATTCTTTAAAAGTTATCGTCGTTGCGCACGTGACTTCGCGGGTGCCGAAGTGCAATCTGCGAAAACGTCCGATTATTCCCTCATGTGTCCCTTCATGCAAATTTTCAAATTAAACGTTTAGTGTCGGAATCGAGCAATCTAGCAGTGTTCATATGTAATACAAAACAGCCCATCGTCAGGGGCATTTGTCCCATTTGATAGAGTTGCATGAAACTTAAGTTTTTTTTTGGTTTTTTTAATGGCACAACCTGGCACCAGTTTTGAGGTGCGGACGTTAAAAGCATTTCTGGATAAGCTTCGAGCCCATTAAAAGCAAAAAAACCACAACAACTGAAAACAATGTCACCTAACGCGGCGCAAATGGCCATAAATAATTCAACTAACGGCCAATTTGGGTTTATTGAACTTGGGGTTTGCTGAGCCGGACGCTCACTCCTCAACTTTCTAGAAACTACTGTAAAAAATATATTAAAGAAAGTTGTATATTTATACAGTATATAAACATACGTGTAAGGTTTTGGTGTACATGAATATCTTCATTTGCATTCGAAGAAAACCCTGGAATTCGGACCGTAAATCCTGTTTGTTTTACTTGTTTTTGGGGGTTTTGGTTAGAGGAGGAGGGGGGAGGGGAGCTGGTGGGTTATTCGTACCTCGAAGAAATTAAAAGATTAATGCGCTTTATGTAGTTGCATGGTCGAGACTAGTTGCGTTTAATGTTGTCGTAAAAACAATTGCGGGGTATAATTCAGACAGAATTATGCGGAATGCAGGATATGCTCGCCGATACGTATACATGTAGTTAGGAAAACTTTCGAGGAATGCAATTTGATTCTGGAATATATTTCAAAAACCACAGGTGCTGATACAATGACTCACCGTCGATAACCTAATGAATACTGATGTAAAAGTACTAGTGAACAACGAAAATGTTCCAGACTGTCAGCAAATGTGTATTCGCAATATATTTCAATATTTAAAATTTGAGCTTAGCATCCCTGACTTTTCTAAGTTTTTAGACAAATTTCCTTGATCAACGACAAAATTGACGTATACCAATTTTCAATTTTTTTTTTCAAAATTACCATGAAAAGATTTGGAAAATTTTGAAAAATTGAAAAATTTGTAAAAAATTTGAAAAATTTGTATTCGATAAATGTTGAAAATTTTGTAAATTTGTACTCCGAAAATGCTGACAATTTTGCCAAACTATCCTCAGAATCTGTTGAAAATTTTGAAAATTTCCCTTCGGAAACTAATCTGTAATTCAAAATTTTACTAAAACAGAATTGTAACGAATTTAAAATTTTGAAAATTTGGGCTCGGAAAACGTGAACAATGTCGCAAGCCTGAAATTAATGAATTATTTTGAAAAAGTCAGTAAAATTCAACGTGTTAATGTTGTCACAATCCAAAATTAATGCTTCTTCGGATCCAATTAACAAAAAAATGTTTTTAAATGTCAGTACACATTTACGCAATTTTCAACAATTTCAGTAGAAATTTACATAATTTTTCACAATTTCAGAGGTCAAATTTGCTAAATTCTTCCATAACTTTTCCATTTGTACTCGAAAAACGTTAATTTTGTATTCTGAAAAGGTTGAGAATTTTGCCAATTTGTCCTCAGAATCTGTTGGAAAATGTTGCAAATTTCTCCTCGGGAAAACGTGGAAAAATGTGTAAAGATGTCCTCGGAAAAGGTTGAAAATTTGGCAAGTTTATGCTCGAGAAAAGTGTCAATTTTGAAAAGTTTTACTGGGAAAATTTGAAAGTTGGCATATGGACCCTGAATTTTTAAGTTCTGACTTTTCCAGAATTGAGAGTACAGTACCCTGTTTACTGACTTTTGCAATTTTTAACTCACCTATGCGATGCTGCGTTCAATTTCAATTTTAATTTGGGAACTGATTTTATTTGGCATTTTTTTTTTCAAGTGGACTCCGAGTTGCTCATACCCCTCTTCCTCCCCTTGTCCACAAACAAAATTTGACGTCCCTTGAGATTCTTCTTGACAAGGTTCGACTGCCTTGCGAAATGCTAAAAATGGCTACAGAAAGACAGACCCACGCATCGGCAATTTCCTTATCATCCCATTTAAGGAAGCGTACCTTCCACCTTTAACAAACAGGCATTGGTATGGGAACTTCCCCGAACACTTGTTCGACCAATAATTAGGTAATCGACCCCTGCGTCCATTTCCTCAATGCGGGGATAGCATCAATCGAACCAAGGTGATAAGACAATTTATTGCCTTCATTATCCCGCTGTTTTCGGAGGTTTCTTATCAAAACAAAACATGCAGCAACAAAAAAAACGTCCATTCGATTGATTGTTTTTTTTTGGTTTTATTCCTGGCGCTGCCACCTACTGAAAAATCGGCTAATGACCCACATATTTTAGCGAAGACAAATCGGTGCGCCAACAGGCCCCACCCTCCGTTAAAACAATGGTTAATGGCATTTCAAGTACTGAAAGTGATGGAAAATAAAATAAAAAACCGAGAATCTGGTTTGCCTTGCCATTTAACCTTCATTGACCTTGACATTTTAGGAATGAATTTTTTTGAACGCGCTCGCATCGATATGACATTCCTTATTAAAAAATAACAAATGATAAGATATTTGCTTAATTTTTTTCTTCATTTTTTTTATCTTAAACAGATGCGGGAGATACATTTACCATTGAAAAGGAAAGCTTGGCTGTTTACGGCGGTGGTCATCACTCTGTGTTTGGCCCCTGTCGCCGCTGATGCTGGACCGAAGCAAGGTACTTGATTCGATGGAGCTCACTCACTTCTTTAGTCAAAACCTTCTAAATGCAGTCGAACCCTAATAAGTAGAAACATAATTAGTTAAAAAACCTGATAAATGCAAAACATTTCAAAGTTCCAAGCATTTTGAATTCGTTTTCTATGTCATATAAAACCCGATAAGTGAAAACCTCCTAAATGGCAATTATTTGCAAGCCCCATGTCCAGCTTTTGTGTATATTTAAGACCAGATAAGTGGAAATCACGCCTCGCAGCCTGTAATGAATCTTTGGCAGCAGTCAGCACGGTGCATTTACTTACAGCAAGATAGGGGAAATTCCCGCTTTTCAGTACATATAAAGACTATTTGGCAACAGTGAGTGCGGTCAGGTTTACATGTGCATGAATTACAATGTACCAGAATTGAAGAAAATCGTGCCTTTCATTTCACATTATTAAACGGAGGTACTGTACTATATTAATCATAGTAGACTAGTACATTGTTCAGTATTATGTTGGTCAGAAACTTGAATAAAATTTCTTACTAATGTACTTTTATTGATGTTCCTGCATGCTGTACATTTTACTGTTTCTCCTCTTGTATTACTAGATCTTACTGCTTATCAATAAATGCTCTTCTAAGAGATTAAGCTACACTGTATTTGACTGATCTGAGCAGAAACTGATTTAATTTGAGCTCATCACGCAAGAACCCGATAAGTGAAAAACCGGATAAGTCGAAAAAAAATTTCGATGCTTGGCCGGGTTCGACTGTATTTCAGCTTAACAACGATCCAATTGACCCAGTTTTCGCCGTTAAAGGGTGCCATTATTTTCACATGAGATTCACTAAATTACTCCAAAAAATTGGAGAAAAGTTGAAATGCTTCCATTAATTTTGAAAAACACAACAATGAACGAACGATCCAATCAATGATCATTAGAATCAACGATCATATAGAAAAAAAAATCGTGTTTTCTGGCTACTAATGTATTCAGGCATGCCCTTATGTTTTTCAAACATGAATACTTTAGTTATGAGCATTAACAATAAAAAACGAAGAAAGTATTGACAATACCTGTATTTTTGTGAATAACTGCTGAATAACTTAGAATGTTAAGCACGTGCAATTTTTGAAACCCATTTTTTAATGTTGAAATATGTTGGAAGAATTTATCCAAAAATTTGTATTAAAATCCATACAGACGTTTCTTTAAAAAAAATGATTGTGGAAACTTAATAAATACCTTTCTTATTAATAGATCTGCATCTGTGTTTATATATTTATTAAAAATCGTTCGTAAATTTGTCGAGTGTCATGAAAAGGAATGCTTCGAAATGACAAGGATCTTCTAACAGTTAAAATATGCGTCTATTGGTCGAATATTTAAACATATTTAAAGTAATTTCCAAAAAATCCATTCGTTTTAGTCGAAAATTCGTAATATCGAAGTTCGGAATTCGTCTTAAACGATGAAATCGACGTTATATTCGTCCATATCCTAGGACAGGGAATGGGAAATTCGTAATACAAGAATTTGATATAAAAGCGAATAATATCTGTGTGTTCATCAACTTAGTAAAATTTTTTTTTTCTTGCAGAGCGCTCGTTGCAAGTGACAATCCGTGCGTTCCAGTGCAACAAAGATGGCTTCTTCCGGGACCCTTATAACTGCACTGTCTTCTACCGCTGCGCCGATGTGACGGGCGCGGGACAGCGCTTTCAGCTTTTCCGGTTCGACTGTCCGCCTGGCACTGTCTTCGACCACAACGCCAACGTGTGCGATCATCCTCGGCTTGCTGATTCCGCTTGTGCCCGATGGCCAGGGGGGCTTGACATCCGCCAGGCATCTAGCCAGGCAACCAAGCCAGGGCCCTCTGTCAACCAGAGGCCGCTGCCCGGAAGTGAACCGGTGGCCATTACCACCAATGCTGCTGGTAAGTTTTCCGTTCCTAACCGACATGTCGAGACCGAATAGGAACTTACTGTTGCTAATTGCTGCCAGTTGTTTACATAAAATTGTTTCACATAATTTTAAAAAAAACTTGTTATTATTTAAAAAATTATTGTGAATTTCTGTCAAAAAAATTACCTTAATTGTTTAGATCAATTGTTACCATATTAACATTGTTTAAGTCAATTACGTTATCTGAATTGCTGACATAAGTTTGTCTCCATAAACAAGTGGCAACAAGTTCATACACATTTGAAGAAATCTTCGAGCAGTAAGAATTCTGCTTATTTTCTTAGTCGGTTTATCAGCTACACCACTACATCTTTAGACAGTTCTGTGATGTACGTTAATGTTTCTTTTTTGCAGCACTTCCTGGGACTGACATTCCTATATTCTCGAAGGACGTCCCAACCAGTGTAGCGAACCAACGGTGCAGAACTGCTGGGCTGTTCCGAAATCCGGAAGACTGCCGCATGTTCCACATCTGCGTGGATGTCTATGGCAACGGCACCATGTTCCAGCTTTGCGAATATCCCTGCCCTGCTGGAACAGTCTTCAGCAATCTCCTGGCGATTTGCACCGAACCTGCCAATGCCGAGCCCTGCATCGGCTCCCCGATTCCAACCACACCGGTGCCCACGGTCACTTCAGGGCCCATTGGAACCCGTCCAACAACCTCTTCCAGCGCCCGACCACCAGTTGTACCTACTTCAAGACCAATCGTTCCTCCGGACGTCTTCCGATGCGTGGCTAGTGGCTACTTCCGACATCCTTCTGACTGTACCCGCTATTACCAATGCGTGAACTTGACAGTGGATGGGCGCGTCTTCCAGAGGTACGAGTTCATGTGCGGGCTGGGTTCCGTTTTCGACGAGTCCGTTAAAGTCTGCAACCATCCAGCCAATGTGCCTGGTTGTGGTGGAGTGACCTTCACCCCACCTTCATCTGTGGGATCAACAGCTAGTCCCGCAACACAAAAGACCTCTCCATCGATCCCTATATCATCAACTGCCGAAACTGCCATCAGCAGTTCTACCAAGTCTCCAGCAACTACTGTCCATCCTGTCATCGCAGGAGCAGAATGTAAGAGGTCCGGACTGTTTCCAAACCCAACTAATTGCTCCAGGTTTTACCAATGTGTCAATCTCACAGTCGCCAACGACCGTTTCCATCGTTTTGACTTTACCTGTGGACTTGGAACGGTTTTTGATCCTGTTATTGGAGTTTGTAATCACGCAGGATCAGTGCCAAATTGCGGCGCAGCCACTGTCGCCCCGATCGCTCCAACTGTAAAACCAGTACCAGGTTCCTTTGAGTCAACGACTACTCCTTCGCCGAGGCCATCAACTCCTCCAACAGGATTTGAAATTGGTCAGACATCGACGATAATAATCCCCATTTCGAGCACAACTTTGAAGCCGGCCATTACCCTTCCGGCACCAGTTATTGCCGGGCCAGAATGTCCTTATGCTGGACATTTTCCAAACCCAAAAGATTGTTCTCGGTTCTTCCGTTGCGTTAATACAACCATAAATAATGACATCTTCTTGCGATATGATTTTTCCTGCGGTGCGGGCAGTGTTTTTGACCCTTCCATCGGCGTCTGTAACCATCCTAGTGCCGTTCCTGGTTGTGAAGGCTATACCCTGCCAACTGTGCCATCAGTGCCATCGAGTACAATGCCATCGGTTACCTCACCAACAACTCCTGCGGTTTTAACACCAATTACAACAACTCTGCCAACACCAGTAATTGCTGGATCAGAATGCTCAGTTCCTGGACTTTTCCGACATCCCAGTGATTGCAGTCGATTCTTTCGTTGTGTAAACTTAACAATTAACAATGACAGATTTGTCCGCTATGATTTTACTTGTGGATTAGGTAGTGTATTTGATCCATCAGTTGGTGTGTGCAATCATCCAGGTGCGGTTCCTGGATGTGAAGGCTACACTGTGCCAACAACTATACCGACGCCTGGTCCAGGTCCAATTCCATCGAGTACCTCGTCTCCGGTAACGCCACAACCGACACCATCACCTTTACCACCAATTTCTACCCTGCCAAGACCTGTAATTGCTGGTTCAGAATGCTCTGTACCTGGACTGTTCCGACATCCCAGTGATTGCGCTCGGTTCTTCCGATGTGTAAATTTGACACTTAATCATGACCGATTTATTCGATATGACTTTACTTGTGGATTGGGCAGTGTATTTGATCCATCAATTGGCGTATGCAATCATCCAGGTGCAGTTCCTGGATGTGAAGGATACACCGTGCCAACACCTCTTCCTACCTCTGGTCCAGGTCCAATTCCATCGAGTACTTCGTCTCCGGTAACACCACAACCGACACCATCACCTTCGCCACCAATTTCGACCTTGCCAACACCTGTAATTGCTGGATCAGAATGCTCTGTACCTGGACTATTTCGACATCACAGTGATTGCAGTCGTTTCTTCCGATGCGTAAATTTGACCATGAACAATGACAGATTTATCCGCTATGACTTTTCATGTGGTTTAGGCAGTGTATTTGACCCATCAATTGGTGTTTGTAATCATCCCAGTGCAGTTCCTGGATGTGAAGGATACACCGTCCCAACAACTACTCCAATACTTGAAACTCAAACCCCCAAAGTCACGGTACCGGTAACACCCCCTACTGGCTTTGGTATTGAGAGCACATCCACCATGGTTGTCCCAGTAACGACTACACCCAGTCCTACATTTCCTCCTGTTATTGCTGGATCAGAATGTCGCCGTGCAGGCATCTTCCGTCATCCGCTAAATTGCGCATTTTTCTATCGCTGCGTCAACATCTCTGCTTTAAATGATAGGTTTGTCCGGTATGATTTCATGTGTGGACCCGGGACTGTTTTTGATGAATCCGTGATGGTATGCAATCATCCGAGTTCTGTACCTGGATGCGAGGGACATACGTCAATACCAGGGCCATCTGTAATGCCTACTACGCCGGTATTACCCAAGACAGATAGACCAACAACAATTTCTCAGCCATGGACAAATATACCGACATTACCCACTTTATCTCCCCTACCATCGGTTCTGCCAAGTCCACCTTGCAATGCAGCAGGATACTTCCGACATCCATCTGCCTGCAGCCATTTTTACCGTTGTGTTAACCTCACTCAAGACCATACCATCTTCCAGAAAATTTCTTTCATATGCGGGGATGGTACAGTCTTTGACCCAACCATTAACATTTGCAATCATCCATCTCATGTGCCTGGATGTGAAAATTTTGTCCATCCCACAAGACCTCCACCAGGTGGCAGTGGTTCAACCAAACCAACTGTTGTCGTGACTTCACCAGTAGTTGACAGCACTTTGCCTCCTAAATTTACACCTAGCCCTCCGCCAGTCGTAGGTCCACCGCATCCAACTGGACCAGCATGCTTTGACAATGGCTTCTTCCGGCATCCGAGCAACTGCAGTCTGTTCTACCGATGCATTAATATCACCAGTGATGGCCGCACGTTTCAGAGATTCGATTTTAGCTGCGGCCACAACACTGTCTTTGATCCATCACTCAACGTCTGCAATCACCCAGGGAGCGTGCCTGGTTGTGAGGGACACCCCATATTGACCCCAGCTACTCCTTCACCTTTGCCAACAGCCGGTCCAACTATCAATCCAGTGACCTCTGGAAACGTGGTCGAAACATCAACTGTTACCATCAGTCCTACGTCACCCGTGGTGATACATCCCATTACACCGTCTCCTGAAGGTGGTGCAGTATCGTGCTCAAGAGGTGGCTTTTTCCGGTATCCAAATGACTGCGCACGGTTTTTCCGCTGCATCCCTCAAGGCAACTACACTGAATTATTCATCAAATTCGAGTTTGCATGTGGTTCTGGAAGCGTCTTTGACCTGACCATCAACGTGTGCAACCACCCATCAGCTGTTCCTGGCTGTGAAGGGTACATCCCCTCTCCAACACCTCCATGCCCAACACATGCTGGTGGAGCCTCTACTGTGCCTGGCTCTATAACTTCTACTTCCACAGCAAGCAGTATCTTGCCAACACTGACTCCGCCAACGAGTCACGGTATTCAAGGAACTTCCCAAATAGTCACGGAAGTTACCATCTCATCCGCGCCATTGCCAACTACCCAAAATCCTGTGTACCCTACTTGCAATGCTGAAGGCCTTTTCCGACATCCAAGAAACTGCTCCAAGTTCTTTCGTTGCGTGGATCTGACCGGCAAAGGAGAAAGATTCCAGAAAATCATCTTTAATTGTCCACCCGGGACATACTTCGACAGTGCCATCAGTACTTGCAACCATAAACACCTAGTTGCCTGTAGCACCGAGGCACAGATAACCACCCCAAGCCCTGTAGGTCCAAGCACCCAGTCCAGTACAGCAATAAGCGTTGGTTCAAGTACTGGAAGCATTGGGTCAAGCACTCCAGGAAGCATTGGATCAAGCACTCCAGGAAGCATTGGTTCAAGCACTCCAGGAAGCATTGGGTCAAGCACTCCAACAAGCATTGGGTCAAGCACATCGACAAGCACCGTACCAAGCATTGTTACTAGCTCCAGCACTGCGGAAGTCAGTAGCACCACTCCGAGCGGAATTGGTTCAACCAGCCTCACCACAATTTGGCCAGGCCTCACTTTCCAATGTACCAGAAATGGAAAGTTCGAACATAAGTTCAACTGCGCCAAGTTTTACCTCTGTCAAGATCTTCTGGGTAATGGCCAACGGTTCCATCTCTGCGAGGTTGTCTGCCCGGAGGGAACTTACTTCGACAAGCGGTACGAGTATTGTAGCCCGGACGTGACACTGGCTTCGTCCTGCATAGATAAAAACCAAAGTAAATAGTTAAGGGGATACTTGGACGTTTCCTGCTTTTGTCAGTCCAAAAGAACATTCCCAAACGTCCAGTGTGCCCAAAGTCTCGCAGGTTTTTAAGTTGCTCAAGAGTCATTTGGAAGTGTGGAAGAAAATCAAGGAACAATTGCTTTAAGGTGTTTGTGTGATGTTGCTCAGGACATTGTCAGGCAACATAAAATTTCAAGGATCTTCAGTCAAGATACATGTACCAGATTTATAGATGTAGGAAGTTCGGCATGTTCAGTGGAAATTTGCGTAAAAGGGATGATGCTTGTTTGCTACAGAAGTTGGCCACTTTACCCAAAATTTATTTTGAGTGTGGGGTTTTGAAACAATAATTTAGGCATACTTGGTGTTATAATCTCAAATTTGGTTTAATTGACGACGATTTTGTTTTATTTTTTCAATAAGAAAGCAACATTTGTCTTGATTTAAATTAATCAAAAGTACTCAAAGGTAGGTTGAACATCCTATAAATTCTTATGTAAAAGATATAGAGAAAGGTCGAAATTGTATAAAATTTGAACGAATTCTATAGCAGTGGGGGGGATACTCAGACAGAAATCTTAGCAGTTAGTTGAGAAATCACGTGGGGAAAAGATAAATTATTGGTTCGAGAAGTTGAAATTTTTTAACAATTTGTTGTAAATGCATGTTTAATGCACTCAACTTGCACATGTTTATAACTTTATCCTAACCTAATACTGTATATGCACGTGTTTGCACGAAAATGCATATATGTCGTAAAAACAAACATAAACGTTTCATAATGTTAGGAAAGAACTGTAAATGTTTTAAAAAAAAGAATTAGAATAAGCGTGAAAAATGTTCAGTTTAAGACTCCAAAAATTCTGATAAGCATTTTAACACAATTTTTAATGTAATAAATGTTCTACTATTTTATTACGAACATCTTTAAATCCAAACAAAATTTGGAAATTGAAAATACAGGTGTATTTTTTTTATAATGTTAATGTCCTCCCCTTCCTTGCATCCCCGAAGTCAACTTTGAATTTTGGAATGGTGGCCACGCTGTTGTATACAAAGGCGATTGTTTTTAATTCGTTAACCCCAATTTTTGGGGATCCTGCCAAATTCGGTGGCGGAGGGGCAGCACGGGGTGTGAATTAATTACGCATTGAATGGGCAAATTCTCAAATGGTTGGGCCGGAAATGCATTGACCCTTAAAACGAAAATTTTATTAATAAATATTCGAAATTACATATAGTGTATGCATTGTTATTTTTTTTGAAATTCGACCGCTCCGCATTTATTGTTTTTTTTATTATTATTATTATTATTTTTTTGATAGCCCACATGTTTGTAAATATTGTTTTCGGGACAAGCCGAGGTCATTTTGGGTGGTCGAATTTCCTTAAAAATGCATTTGGCGAAATTTCCCGTTTTGAGGGTTTGCCCATGCAGAACATTACCCAGGGAATATATATTGTTTTGTTTTTTCTTCATTATTCCATCGTGGAGAAATGATCGTAATTGCTTAAATAGCAAAATCCTCAAATCCTAACCATGTATCGATACGCGCGCTGTTTACCGGTTAAACAGATTTTAATTTATCCGGCTTCCGTCGAACCGGAGCTGATTTATGGCGTTAAAAACGCGGGTGGAATTTTCATTTGTTTGTATCGCAATTGTGAATATATTAAAACAAGGTTTTTTAATCGTTTTTTATGATATATAGTTTTGCATATTAAAAGTGCCTAGCGCCACCTTTCTTCATCGTGGTATAGTATTTCTTCTAATATCTCAACAGAGCTTTATCTTAGGGCCATTCAATAAAGAACGTCCTCATGTATGGGTGAATGGGGGGGGGGGGTGAATTTTAAGTCCCGGACACAATGTGGACAAGGGGAGGGAAGGGAAGCGGAGGGGGGGGTATGACCAACTCGGACGTACACGTGAACAAAATGAAAAATAAAATCAGTTCCAAATTGAGCGCAATATCGCATAGGTGGGTTATAAATTGCCCATAATTTCTGGAAAAATCAGAACTTAAAAGCTCCGGGTCCTTTGCGAAGTTTCGAATTTTCCCAGTACATTTGCAAAACTTTCCCTTTTCTCGAGCATGAACTAGCAAAATTTTCCCATGTTTTCCCAATAAATTTTTCCATGTTTTCCTGAGGACAAATTTGCAAAAATGTCCACGTTTTCCCGAGTACAAATCTTCAACATTTTCAACTGTTTTCGAGTAAACGTTTGTACAATTTTCAACAGTTTCCGTGGAGAAATTTGCAAAATTTCCAAAAGATTTTTAGGATAAATTTGAAAAATTCTCAACCTTTTCAGAGGACAAAATTGACGTTTTCCGAGTACAAATTTGCAAAACTTTCAAAATTTTCCGAATTCAATTTTTTTAAATTTCGGACGTCCGAATGGCAGGGGAAGGGGGACCCTGATTGATCGGACACGCTGCGGACAGGGGGTAGGGGAGAGTCCAATTTTAAAAAAATATGGAGGACGTCCTCGATCGAAGCGGTTGATTCAAGAATTTTGCGATTATTTCATGGGAAATTATATTTTGGCAATGCATTAATCGTCATCTCTGACAGAAATTAGGTAAGTATGGGTAGTTCTGATCAAGCAGTCTTGTTTTATCATTTACTTATTTCTTTTGATATGATATATATTCATTAATCAACGTGCAGTCAGTGCAGTGACGTGTTCCAGCAAATTTGTACAAAACTTTGAGAACATAAATGTTTACTGTACGTGTTAACATTTCAATTTACTTTCTTTTTCAAAGCAGGTGCATTGATAATGTCACTTACTTTGTATTTCCGTGAAAAGCTGTCCACAGATATTATACCCCAAAGTTATACCCCAAAAAAAAAATATGTAATATGACTAAAGCCTGCTAATTCGATCAAAATATACAGAAAGGAACATCAACAGAACTCGTGTTGCTGAACTTCATTTGATCATTGCCGTTCTTTTCATGGAAACGAGAAACTTAATGGAACTTTTGTTTCTGATGCCGTAAGCAATATGGTGATCTTGAGATTGTGGCTGGCTGGATTTCTTTCGTGTAAGGCCATTCGAAAAGGACATTTTCGTCTATAGCGCGTAGGGGGAACGTGCGTTTCGAAGACGCCCCTTTCGAATGGCCCCTGATGACTAACAACCGCGCTGCGAGCGTGAACTCCATGGAGAATTCCAAGGCCATAAATCTTTCTAATTTACCCCGGGACCATAAAACTGTTAAACCAGGTTTCTCCTTCCCCCCTCCTCGAGAAAGGCCGGGTTTTGCCGCTAGTGTTAAATAATATAAGACTTGTAATAGCATAAAATCCATAGTTTAAAATAATTATCTCGTAATTTTCCAAGCAGTGGCGGATCTAACATTCTATGGCAACATTCAATAAATACATCTCAGATTTTGTTCAGGTTTGGTGTACTGGATTATCTCACGCGTAAAGAATTAACAACGTGAAAATTTTTTCAAAATAAATAAATGGAAACGTGAAAGTAATTGCAAAATTCATCTTTGAAATTGTTACAAATTTTATCAAAATTCATCCATGAAAACGTAGAAAAATTTATAAATTGACCAACGAAAACGTTGACCATTTTGCGAAATTGACCACGTAGAACATTTTTCATAATTGATCACTAAAAACGTTGAAAATTTTAAGAAATTTATAAATGAAACATTGAAAAATGTTGCAAAATTCATCCTTGAAAACGTGAATGAACAATGGAAATTTTACAAATTTGATCATTGAAAACATGGAAATTTAAATTTTTTGTGGATCAATGAAAAGTGGAAAATGTTACAAAATCGATCAATAAAAACACGAAAACATTTTCAAAATCGAAAATAATCGAAAAGCTTCAATGAAATTTAGTGCATGAAGTCCCAACGCCTTAATAACTTTTAGAAATATTTTACTTTATTTCTATTATTTTTTAAGATTTCAGGGCCCTGAATTCGCAGCTACGTGGTAGCTGTGGTTACATCAGGGTCTATTTGAAAACTTTTAAAAAATTTCCAGTATAAGTTTCCGCGTTATCCGAGTACGGATTTTCAAAATTTTTAACGTTTTCTGAGTAGGCCTACAGATTAGCATAGTTTTCCACGTTTTCCGACCATAGATTTGCAACACTGTTCACGTTTTCAGAGTACAAGTGTGCAAAATGTTCAGCATTTTTCGAGTACAAATTTGAAAAATTTCAAACTTATCGTAATACCAATTTTTAAGATTTCCAACCTAAGATTCGCTATACTTTCCACATATTCTAATGGCAAATTTTCAAAATTTTAAAAAGTAGATGATAAAGTTTGCAAAATATTAAATATTTTCTTATGTCGATTTTTCAAAATAGTAGATAATCTTGACATATGTAAATTTTGACATTGTCTTGACTGGGAAAATTTGTTTCAAAACCTGGAAAAGTAAGGGAAGTTAAATATGAAATTTCTGGAGGAACCCTGTAATAACTCAGGCTTTTCAAAAACTTGAAAAATTGCAGGAAATGCGAAGTTTTCAAAATATTTCACAAATTGAAAAACATTTTGGATGTGTGTATAGTTGAGAGATATGCCTACATGTATATGCAAAATCGACATAGTAAAATATTGAATATTTTGCCAGATTTACTAAATTAGCAATTAACAAAATTTTAAATTTGAATTTAGAAAATGGGGAGAGTTTCGTACTCGGAAAACGTGAAGAAACTTGATTGGAAAACATACCCAAACTGACTGGATCACTGTTAAACTCTCTTAATTTGAATTAACATAATATATGAGCAAAAAATGTGGAACGCTTCACGATTTTGCGTGTCATCCTTGCGCAGGGGCCATGCTAATCTTCTCTGTATCGTTCCAATTTTAGTATATGTACTGCCGAAGCAAGTACAAGCATAGATGCAACCGGTAAAGCATATATACACTACAGATCAGTGTAAGGATATTCCTGTGGGAAATGAAGATGTTTAAAAATGTATTATGAGTTTATGATCAATTTGATAGTAATGCGATCACCTTAATAAACGACAACTTTCGTTTATATCAAATGTTTTCGTCACTTACAGGTGATGAAAAAATACAATAAATTATGAAGTAAAGTTCAAAAAACATCCTTTATAATACATAGGCTGCATATTTGAAAAAGCCGCCTTCTTTGAGCTTTAAACCTAATTAAACTAGGTTTAACGGCGCTTCACCTCTTCGCCGTGCAGAAATTATGAAACAAAATATGTTCGTTAAAATATTATGTTGGAGTGAATATTTGTGCAAAAACAAGGCATTTATGAGGAGAATTTCGCCGCGAAACACGTGTAGGTAAGCTCTAAGAACATACAAGATAATGAAATGTTTGTTATTTCCAACTGTTCTTCGGAAGTTCAACTGCAGTTCAATATTTTAGCTTATAGCTAGGGCCAACTCCCTTGCTCGATCGAAACTGTACTTATTTTGACTTGGTTAATTAATATTATAATAATGCAACATTGTTGTACATTCAGATTTTCGTAACCTAGCCGAGAATGTTGTACTCATAGTACAGTGAATCGCTAGAGAACCTAGCATCTAACTGGCCTAATCTGAATACTTGTTCCTGCAAATAGGGTCCCCCCCTTCCCCACCGCATGTCATTTTTATGCTATTAGTTGGTTTACTGAGTAAAATTCAATATGAATTAATGAGGAAAAATTGATCAAAGCAAGACACCACAGGTTAATCGAACTGACTAGACTCCGTAGGTTCCTAGCTGTCATCTTCAGCGAAGTCAGGTTTCCACCACTACGCGACTGCCTCGGTGTGATACATCTACAGGGTGTTTTTGTACTCATGGTACAAACTCAAACTGGTGTTAGAGTGAACTAAGGTAAACATTTTTCATCATAGAACCTAGGGTCCAAAGGTCACTACATGTATCAAAAATTACATGGCCAAATGAGTATCTTCTTCCTCTATGACTTAATTAATGCCCAATCATGCCACATCTTTTTGGAGGAACAGTTGCCACAACATTTGGAAGCTGCATGTCCCTTTGGCAATTCGTAATGCCATGTGGTTCCAACATGATGGGGCCCCTGCCCATTGCAGCATGAATGTGCGGCATTATCTTGATGCTAGTTTTGGGGCCCAATGGATTGGCAGAGGTGGCCTGTTGCTTGGCCCCCTAGGTCTCCAGATTTGTCATGCCTGGATTTCTTCCTATAAATGAAGAACGTAGTGTATAAGACTCCAGTGGACACACGAGAGGATCTTGTGGCCAGAATTGCGGTTGCTGCGGGCAATGTAAATGACATGCCAGGCATCTTTGAAAGAGTGCGTCTATTAATGCGTCGTCGATGTGAGGCTTGTATTAATTGTAATGGTAGAACGTTTGAGCATTTACTGTAAAAGGTAATTGTTGAAACATTCTGTGCCAACGTTAATTCCATGTAAATTTTTAACAGTGACCTTTGGACCCTAGGTTCTATGGTGAAAATGTTTAACTTAGTTCTCTTTAACATCAGTTTGTGTTTGTACCATGAATTCAAAAACACACTGTATTTGGTAGACACCATACCAGTCCACAAAACAACGTTAATGCTTGTAGTCGAAGGAAACTCACTAATAGCACACCTCACATCCTCTGGCAGGGCGATGACTTTGTAAGTTGCTTTCAGTTGTTGTTATTGAAATCGTCTTGTTTAGGAAGAAGGTAAGTAGTTTGGACGTCCATCGAGGTGTACCGGTTTCTATAGAATGTTCGTAGTGGCCTTCTTCTTTGGAGACATGAGGATGTGCTATTTTAATGATCATTTCGACCGCAAGTATGAATGCTGCTTAGGGCACTGGGATGGGGCCTACCAAGTCACTCTAAGCAGACACGTCTTGCCCAAATCATTTGGCAGGGGAAGGGGAGGGGGGGAAAGATATCATTATGCAAATTAAATAAAACTAAGCAAACTGGTCAGGGTGGACCCCAACATCACAATTATGTTATAATGTGTTTCCCGGGTTGGGACCTTAACAAGAAGGATGGAATGGGGAAGGAAGGCGGTCATGGCCGATTTAATATAGGAACTATCCCAGCATACACATGGATGGATTGTGGAAAAACATGAAAAACCACAATCGAGGATAGCCGACACGGGAATCGATCCCTCGTCTACTGAATGCAAGGCGAGAATGCTAAACACTCAGCCACCTTGCTGCAGATTGATTTCATATCATTGTTTCTTCAACTTTTATTACTTTTTCAGGACTTTTTTAGAACCCACAGATGCCCCGAATTTGCTGCGTCGCTGGATGTAACAGTGCAGAGTACGTGGATGACGTCAGAACCAATTTAGCTTTTCATTCCTTTCCCTCGTCAAAATTCGTACGTGATCAGTGGCTCGATGTATTGCAGCTGGAAGGGCCGTTAAATGCGCACTTTGTCTGCTCCAAACATTTTGAGCTCAAGGACTATATCTCAGCGACGACGAAGTATTATCAGGGCAAAAGAAGACTTCAACCATTTGCTGTGCCATCTAAGGCACTTCCACCAGTTCAACCAGTTACTTCGATAGTGGCATCCATTCCTGAAGCAAGAGAGCCAATAACGATAACCAAACTAACGAGTGCAGTGGAAACTTCTCTCCCCGAATTTTCAATAATTCAAGGAAGACCTTTGAGACCGATTTTGTTGCCGCACGCAGAGGGCAAGGCGTACCTTTACCTACCGAAATCAGTAGATAAATCGAGGTACCGGTTTTGTCAAAAATACGTTACATGAATTGTGTACTTTAGAAAAAAAAATTACATTTGCTTTATATTAAGATTTGAGTATCTGATTTAAACGGATCTAGATGATTTAACGAATAATTCACCGTTACTTTACGTTGTTCCTAGTTCGGGGATGCAGTCGAACCGTGCCATGTATACGCCCAGGAAAACATCCCTGAGGTTCAACTGTTTTCAAGACATAATGCTGCTTAGGGAAGTTGTTTCACAGAATCCCTTCGCCAGCACCCTTAAGAGGCCGTGGGAGTCCATCGCTGCAGCGCTGAATACCTATATGCCCTCCGTGCCGAGCAAAACATGCAAGGAGAGGGTGCTTCGACTGCTAAAAATGTACAAGGACAATGACATGGTTAATCTGCGAAGGTGGGGAAACGAGGAGCAGTACGAAGAAAGGGAGGAACTTCTCATGGTGATTTTCAAGTTTTTGTAAATTCTAAATTTTTCTAAGCAGTATTTTCTAGCATTTTCTAAATTTTTAGATTAGGGCAGTAGATCTCAGGTGTAATCAAGTGAACTATGTGATCCAGGGCAGTCTTAAAGTTTGCACCTACAATTAACCAATTAACTCTTAATAAACAATTTACCTGTTTAATTTTGCCCTCTTCAGGCTAATTCAGTCAACGGATAAGAGATATATTTTTCAATTTTAAATTTGGTTGAGCTTTAAATGTTTTCCAACTCATTTTCTTATATTCTTTCTTATTCACGACTGTGCTATTGTTTTTCTTGACTTTCCTGATATATTTCATACAAATATTTATTGTGATTTGGCAGCTTAAAGCTGGTCATACACGAGACGAATTATTTCTGGAAACATGGCACGTTCAAAAAGTTCTGTTTTTTAGAATGTGAATTCTAATGTGAAAAACTAAAAAATGTTCAGAAATATGCGCTTGACTTTTCGAACACAACTTAA
>JAQGBX010002834.1:0-18991 GCA_034698745.1 Megaphyllum sjaelandicum | reverse complement strand
ACATGTTAAAATGTTACAATAAATTATTTTGAGAAACGATGCAAGTTTTACACAAAACTGCAACTTATTCCGAAACAAAAACTGCACTGTATTTAAAAAAGGAACAATTTTTCCACAAAAGAAATGATATTTTCACTTCACGAAATATACTATTCATATCCCAGCCTCCCCGGATAATCGATTATCCCTGCATTAGTTCACTGATTTTGTCCATTGTACTGTATATGGCTTATTTTTCACTGTAGGTTCTGTCATAATTTAAACCGAAAACTTGGACTTTTCCCCCAAGTTAATCTCCATCAAATTTGGCTGTATGTTTGGTAGATTATCGTAAACACATGCGCACATAATGGAATTTGCGTATG
Organism: Megaphyllum sjaelandicum; assembly: GCA_034698745.1. Lineage (NCBI taxonomy): Eukaryota > Metazoa > Arthropoda > Diplopoda > Julida > Julidae > Megaphyllum > Megaphyllum sjaelandicum. The sequence continues at coordinate 18,626 of JAQGBX010002834.1, read as the reverse complement.
AATGAAGTTTAGCGTGATTTATAAGTTCTTCGCAGTTGTGATCGTTACGCATACATGCTAACGCGCATTAAATATGATCATGTCCGAGATTTGTCATAAGGGAGTCATGCATGCATGTCACATAATGGCGCATAATTCGTGAATTGAAGGAAGTGGAGCGCATGACGCAGTCAGACCACCGAAGTAGATCTATTAATTTTATTTTAAAAGATATATAATTGCACCTGCGTATTATAGATTAAAGCCACGATAAAACACTGACAAGAAATAAGCTTTTTCGACCATTTTCTCGTTTCGTTTGGGTCATAAATTTCGTTGTTCGTAGAACGCTCTATGCTGACTGCAACGTGCGTGTCGGACTGCAGCCGTTTTTTGCCCATTGCTTTCTGAACCTCGAATGCAAGCATGCATGGCTCATTAGCATTTGCGCTGATTGCTTCGGTCAAGCTCTCTCTCTTTTTTCTCCTAAATTGCCCCGCACATACAGTATAGAGGGGGGCATTCGGTGCGTGGGAGGGGTGGTCAAGCGCAGCTTCGGACATGGTTAGAGTAAAGCACGATTGGGGTTTACGAAGCAAATAAATTTTGTATTGCAACACGAGAAAGACAAGATGAGTTTTCTGTATGCGTGTATTGGTTAACTTCTCTCTGCCATTTTCGAATTTTTTTCTTTTTGATATCGTGTGTTTACACAATGGCCACCAGGCGGGGCGGCGCAGGGAAAAATTAGATTTATTCTAGTTCTAATTCAGATAAAACGTGCATCGCATGTTGGACAACATCAAGATGTATTTGCACAACTGGAAATTATAACGTACAAGGAAATAACGTTTCAAGTCGTGTATAGAACATCTTGATTTTGTCTACAAATTGACCTTTGTAGATTGATCCTGCAGGATCCGAAGGCACGTGATTGGCTTCGAACTTCATGATATGACAATTTTTTTCGTAAAGTTGAGAGCTATATCAAATGTTACATCAAAACGAGACGCCTACGCTTTGTCAATCCATGGAATTGTAGAAGAATAAGATTCTGCACTAAGAAGTATCAACCCCTTCTGGCATTTTTTCCTATGGGTTGTTTGAATGGTTGTCATAAGTCATTGTCTAAATTAAGTTCTTTGATGTAACAGGTGGCTACTCTGTAGATTGAATTGTGCATTTCAATATTCCTAGCGCCATCTTTAATTAAACATGCATTGTTATATAAAACAGAAAAATGCCGTCTTTATAGACCGGTGTCATAATTGTACCCCATTCGCGGACAACTGAGCAGAACGTCTGAATGAGTACCTCTATTGATTTGCGCTATACTACAAAGAAAGTTCGAAAGCATAAATATAGCACTTAGGCTACATGTAGCTTAAACAATTTTTTGATTCTTTGACCAGTTGACGAATGTTGAACATGGTTCACATTAATTTTGTTTTGTTGACGTATAAAGAACAGTTTTATCACCTTTTCTTGTTTGATTTGATCGATTTTTTTTATAACGCGATGTTACATATCAAGCGCTTTCTAAAATGTCCATGTTTAATATTTGCAAAAAAAAGTTTTTCGCACAAATTGAGTCCAGTTTTTTTAATCTAAAAACCAAATGCGAATGTATAAACTCGTTTAAATGCATCCATGCATGCCTGCGTTAGTGCACATGCCCAGTGCACGTGTTATTTGTATTAAAAGTTGCTTTCAACATTTTGTGACGAAATTCTCTACATGCAGGTTTCCAAAACACTCGTGACATGGCTCGCATTTGTTACTTGAATACTCTGGAGCGCCCCCAAGCGGTTAGAATCGCACTATGGTCACTGATCGTTATCTAGGCCGTGTCTGCGCAGCACGCATATTTGCATAGCGTGCAACGTTATTGTTTTGCTGTTTTTTTGTTCAAGTCCTTTATGTTTGATTATAATTATCCCGCGAAATGGCTTAGTTAAACAAATACACGACAAGTACGCCGATGATGATGCCATAACCTTATGCAGTCCGTAAGCGTAAACAAGCATTAAAGGTGCCCAAGGGGGCGAGCATAACGACGTGATTCATAGGCAACGGCGCTTCTCCTATTGGCCGTCAAATGGTGGCTCGTTGCGTGATGACCATCCCGACGATGACCATTCGCTCGATGGTCAAAATGTTTTCAAAAATCCTGCAATAACTAGAAACCCACCCATCGGCGAATCCTCTCCCGCCCTTCATTATTCATTGCGTGTGTGCGTGATGCGTGATTCAAATGTTCAGGTGGGTCGTATAATGTTTGAATGAATATTTTAATAATTGGATCTAATTGAAAACGAAAGATCCTTATCGCTCTTTTTATTGGTCTGCCATTCCTCGAAACACGCAGCTGACTTTCAACGATGCAGTAAAGCAATAGAGTGATGGGGCTCATGGAGTTTATGAGCGACCCTCGTCGATGCTGTCATATCATGATGGCCCTGTTGATGTCTAGGCACTATATTGCTTCCATACGCTTCATAAGGGACAGAACTCAGAAAATTTTCAATTTATCGGTGACGGTCAAGCGACATGATTTCAAAATTCATAGAAAACGACACATCTTAGCTTTCCAGATTAGTTTCGGCTAAGTGGAAGTAAGACCATTCACTGCGATTTTAAAACTTGCTTTCAAATCTGAAAATCAAAGTTTGAGTTGGGTCACTACTTAAATTCCCTGGCATTTTTTTGTCAAGACAAAAAATTCATTCTTCGTAAAGTAGATTCCCGATTAACAACCGATAAACGGCATCAGTATCGAGTACCATGAGTTGTAATTTTTCGTGCTATCTCCTTATTGTCCGATTTTATCTCAAATGGTCAATTTCATCATTGGCATGGGGAATCATTTTACATAAAATTTTGACCTACATGTATACATGTGGTTTGTATCAGATATTAAACCCGACAAATATTTGACCAACGTCGGGCTTCTGGATTCTACCACTGTTTCAAAAGAGGATGCAATTTCTGCATCTGAATTCGTCCAAACAGATTGACGAAATGAATAATAGCTTAGCTTTAATTTTGATACAGAAAATATATAGAACAAACCTATCGCCCTATGATTACCTGCAGCCCAAAAATTGAAAGGCAAAACGTTACAAATTATAAGAAAATTAACGATAATAATAATAATAAGCCACCAAGGGACTCAGCCTTCTCGACGAGGGTTTTTAAGTTACTGTATGTATTACTATGTAATAAAAAATAAATAAAAAAAAACGAATGATGGATGATTTCTACGTCTGAAATAACGTCCATGGCCTGTACAAAGCATGTAATGAAAGAGCAGGAATTTCCAATGTCATGCGCGTGATATTAGGGGTACTCAAAAATAAGGTCACTTTCTTTCTGAGTATAGGCTACTTTCGGCACACTATAATGGCAGTCATGAAATGGATGGCCTCATTGGTTTAAAACATATGGCGCATTCGAATCGTCAATCTGGTGTACACTGGGTGTAGGCAACAAGGTGAGGCATAAGTCCGTAAACTCTTTTTGCGCCTGCTGCCTGCAATAGTGCCGAGTTAACAGACTAATGCCTCACCTTGCAGCCTACACCCGGTGTACACCAGATTGACGATTCGAATGCGCCAATACCTATCCCGTTTCTCAACTTTGTGAAGTTTCGTACAGGGACCATCAGGACCACTGTCTGATGACGCTCAGTTTAAAGCCCGTTTCATCAGCTTCGTGCGCTGCCCAGTGCCCAGCACGAGTATGACCGCGAATTTTTCGCATTGAGCATGCGCAATGCGTGCGTGCCACATTTTTTAAAATTTAGTAGCAGATCTATTGGGTCATAAAATGGCGAAATTTCGCTCAATTCCGAGCTCACGGTCCCTGACCCACTCTCGCCATCACTCCGCGCGATCTCGTTGCACTTTACTAAATGACTTTTACGACATCCTGTCACGTGACCATTGCGCCCTCCCTCTGCAACGCTGCGTTTTCGCAATTAACCTGTTCTGCTTATACATGTAAGCACTAAAAAAGGTGCGCGGAAATAAATGCCATGCTGGTATTATTTTTTTTTATTATTATCGCTGCTGTTGTTGTTTTTGAAAGTTTTAGCCGGTTACAGCGAAGTTCAAAGGCAAAATTTTGTGCGAGGCGCAAAAGATAAGCGACTTCTTTGTCGTGAAACCTTGAAACTTTTCGGTCATTTGCATGCAACGGCCATCCGCGCAGAAGCTGGAAAAGAAGCAAAATATATAGCGACAATTAGGCATGTAGGTCACTCGACGATGAGTCAGTCAATAACGACAAAAGATATTCCAAAAATTTCAATTTTCTTTACCAGCACTTACATGTATAGGCGTTGTGATGCACGATTTTCGGAAATGTTTCAAAATCTGATCGAGCTATAGATGTGAGTAACTTGCATAATGTTGTTTTTTATCTTTCAGAGAATAAACTAAATAAGAAGACTGTATACAATGAACGAACGGGGTGTTACTTATATAGTAACAACGTTTTTTCAAATACATCGATCACTTAATCTCTCTGAAATTAATGTGACCAGATGAGTAAGCAAGCCCTATCAGTACGTGACTTGTTACATGTATACGATCTTTAATTGAGGTGAGATGCGAGGCGATGCGATGCGACAAACAATGACGGGGTCATAGGCAAACCTATACTGTATTCTGGAAAGTTAGAGAAACTCAAACTATTTTCGATAGAACAATAAAATAAGCGAGATTTTTCTTATAGATTTCTAGTCTGTCGAATGTTTTGTAGCAGGGTGAAACGATCAACGATTGCGGAGTGATAGGTATTAAAACTCGGTATAAAAAAGCTTTAGTAACTCGGAAACTACTTTAGATAGGTCACTGAATGACTGAATGACCCTTTCTTACTTATTCTACAGACTATGTATACAGTACATGTATACGATACGTAGAATAATACAGACGATATACTATAGTATAAAGGAAAAATGTTTTTTCGGAAGTATATTATGGCTTAGACAACCCGTTTATTTAGTTTATTCAACGTGAAAATATTAAAGTTGTTTATAGCGACACTTTACAAAAATTCTAGCGCCATCTATAGTATGACGCAATTTGCGCAACTCCGATATACAGTATACGTGATATTTCCCACCACAACACGCTCTCCAAATGGAGTTTTGGAAGAAAAATCACATCAGAGCCATACTAGAAATTGATTTATAAATATTGATATTGCAGAAACATACAGTATCTTCCCATTGATTTTTTTTCATTTTATTTCTTTTCACCCTTTTTTCATCGGAAAGTATATATATTAAAATTTTTATTGTATATCTATACAAGTATACCCGGTCCATAAATCGTTTTTGGCCTTATTTTCAATGAGGCGAATATGCAAAAAAAAGGCCCGTTTTCCTTATAGGACGCGATTAATAACATATCTTTTCCCACGCTAGAGCACGCTTTTATCTGAGCGGACTTACATTTCGCAAAAAAGAAGTATGCCCGTGTTATGTGCCGAAATGTTATTGCGAAATTGTTATGATTTTTCCTATTCTTTCTCACAGAATATCTTGGCTGAGGCCATTTGACGACATTTGTCATGTCCGTTGTTGTTTCTTTTTTTTGTTGTCTTCGGTTATTTTTTTTAAGTTTTTCGAAAACCGCAGTCATTCAAAGGAAAAGCGCTTAAAAAACCAGGCACATTTATTTCCTACGTAATCTCCCCGAAAAATCATTATTTTTTAAAACTCGGGCTACTGCAACTCCGTGCTGCTGCTGCTACTCCTAATACCTTTTTTACTCAAAAAACCGTAATTAGCGCGGGAATCTGATACGAATGTATAAATACACGAAAAGCGATTTTAGGACGACATCCTCCTGAAAAAAGAAAAACTGAAAAAAGCGGCTGTTTTCGCTCCGATTTTAACCGTTTTCGAAAAATCTGGGCATACAGGGTGCCATTGCATTTTCTGGATAAAAAATAGTTGAAATGCAATCTGTAAAATTTAAATGTACATTTACAGTGTACGTGTATGCGTAGGGCCTTTATTATGTCCAAACATGAATGGCACCTAAAACCCTTGTCTTCCATTCAATTGAAAAAACGTAAGGGTGGGCACAGTTTAATGGCCACTTTTAAAAAACTTTCCTAAATTCGGCAACTCGGATATATAGAAATTATGAATTTCACATTTTAAAATATATACACATCAATATAAAATTAATTAAAAACCTTATTGGAATTAGAAAAAGCGCCATCTAGGAATCAAAACATGCAACGAGGACAATTTAAAAATGTAAAATTCACAAATTTTGCTCTTTTAGCAATTCCTATAGAAATGTACCTTCGTTCATTGCAGACAAAATTAAGTATATTATTGGAAATATTTAACGTTATGTCTAACGTTAAATATTTAATTACTTAATTTGAATAATTTCATTTGAAACTGGAACTCGCATTGATTTTCGAATGACGTCGCGGTGGTTTTCCCTTTCAAATGTCCTCTGATCAACCCTCTACATTTATGCCATAATTATTTAGAAGTCTGTATGTCCATCCTCTCGGGACTTTTTACGTGTCGCTTTAAAGTGACCAGGTAAAAAGGACCCGACTCGTGAAAAGGGTTTAGCGTGGGGGCCTGAGTGCTCAAGCTGCTTGTCACAGTCAGGTTGTCTCTCAGCCAACGTTTCAAAGGTGAACATTTGTGAATGGCGCGAGTTTAGGGGGTGGCGAACCCCCTAAAGTCCGCTTCCTCCCCCCCCCCTTAAGTTGCCTCCTGACCGTTGCGTTTTTATGGCCTATCGTTAGCCCCTTATTAGAGTGACGAATGGCCTTAGATAACACCTGGAATGTTTCCTATGGCTACTGTTGTTACAGGTAGCCAGTGGTTTCTTTCTGATCCCATGCACTATAAGAGGGCCCCCCTCATCAAGGGGAAGTGTCACACTGCCTCTTCTGCTACTTGTATATCATCAGGGATCAGGAAAAAACGAAATGTAATACTTGAAACTAAAATCATGTGGAATACATTGTAAATGCAATTTTTAACAGTACTGCATGAAATTTCAAAAGATTGGACGTTTTCAATTATATTTCTTTATCTTCTCTAAATAAAACACAAAATTTTGCTTTGTTTTGATTTGGGAATTAAACAAAAAGTTAACCTGCGATGCCACAATAGCAGTGACTTAAACGAGATTTTAAAAGTAGGGTTGTGGTTTTTTTATCATTTTTTTTTTCAAATTTTATTGCAATTTCAATACCGGGAATCGTTATTTTTTTTGTTTTGTAAAGGGCAGGAATGAAATATCTTGGATTATCGGTTGAAAAAATTGCGAAAAATGATATATGCACAAGTGGTAGACTTGTGAATATATGGGAGAAAGTTTGTGAAAAATATGCAAAGTGGTTTAAGATTTGAAAAATTTACAAATGGAAGAAAATTTGTGAAAAAAACACAAGTGATAGAATTTTACGAAACTTTTACAAGTGGTAGAAAAGTGCATGTACTATTTGAACATTCACCTGAGTTTTGCATGCACTCATACTTGACTTTAGCTGCAATATACGGATTCGCAGTATTGCAACTATGATTGAACTTTTTTTTTCAATAAAAAAAAAATTGCAAAAGTGCAATTCGCCGCAGCAATCTCCCCACATGCAGTGCAAATAAGGCGCTATCACAGACTGGTCACGTCATGTCCAGTTATTGGGGCACCGGTTTTTTTAAGGGGGATCCTGGCTGCATTAGTAGCTACTTATTGAACGTTATATAGGTGTGGACTCCTAATGGACTCGTGGTGCAATTTAGCTGACCAATGGCCGAGTGTCCGGTGAAACCTTAGGGGCAACAGGATCGTTTTCCCCCTAAGGATTTTCCCAGGCTCGCAAGGCGCATGTTTCAATTTCGGACATGGCAGTTTTATGCTCTGGCGGCACTTAACCCCCTCTTGACGGCGCGCATAAATCTAACGAGCAGTTAAGTGAGTCGTTGCTGAACTTTTTAGGGACTATCGATTGAAAAAATACGACCAACGATGTCCGAGTTATGGTTGGGAAGTCGTGCTTGTTTGTCTTCAGACGCGGAATCTCGTAAACTACTTGAGACTGGTTAAAGATGTATAGGCTAGCTGCGTTTCTTCGCCTGTTCTGTTCACTGAAAAACACAAATTGGGACAATTTCTGTTGATTAGCAGAATGTCCTATAGTGACATTAGGAAAAGCCTAAAACTGTCGTCGAAATTTTTTACGAAAGACTGTTTTAGGCATAAAATTTAAACGGATATTACTACTTTTCCAATAAATTTCAAATTAATTTTAAAAATGTTATAAATTTCCAATTCCTGTTTATTGTCATTCCATTCATCATATATATGGAAAAATAAATAATTGAACATTTTTTTTCCAAGAACTGTCTTCGGGTGGGTTTATTAAAATTTATTTTACAGTTCTTTATTATATAGAAAACGCATGAAAATAATTAGTGATTGCTAGTTTCACGTCTTCCGACTAATTCCTACGCGTTTATTTTTAATGACTTAAAAACATAAGTATAATTTCAAGAAGAGCCGTCTTTAACACGCAGCAGTTAAAAATTTAGTTTTTAGTCAATATCAAATTAATTCGATGGAAACCGCAATTAACATTCCAAAAATTGTGCGTTAATATTGCAACCATAATGATTTCGCTTTTCCAACAGTAAACTTGATTTTTTATTCAGTAAATTTGATCCTATTTACTACAATCGCCAGAAAAAATTTACAATTAATCAATTGTACACAAACTTGTAATCATGTATCTCCGCATTTTTTTTTTCTTATGGAAAATCAACTTGCAGACAGTTTGTTTGATATTAAGAAATTATGCAGTTAAACAAGTCCGCTTAATTAAGTAATTGCCGATTTAATTAATAAGTCTGATACAATCGTCCATGAAATTTCCTCCGCAAATGAATATGCATGAAAGTGTGAAAAATTAGTTTTTTTCATTGGAAGGCTTTTGGTGCGCGTGTTTTCAGCTGGACTCTCATTTCAATTGGACGTTTTTATCAAAATATATAACCGAGCGTGTAATTTCACTTTCACGATAAAGCTTTTTTATTGTATTATGACTATTATTTCAGCTAAACCAGTCCGCGTATATGCAATTGGCGTATAGCCTTAAACGGTTTTTTTGGTCAGTTTTTTTTTTCTTTTGTTTCGTTTTATGAAAATTCACTAGTGAAAAGTTGAAAACGTTTGACCTTTTCCGCCCCGTCACGTCCTCGCGCAGGAGCCATATAACGTGGAAAGTGCTTAAAAACGGCCCCAGGGGGAGCCAGCGTTATACGGGAGCCGCATTATCGGGTTGACACATCTAGGCCCTATGGGACACCAACAATAAAAACATCGTCGCTCGTACCTATCATCTCTTAAAAATCGAAATAAAACACAAAGTCATCGTAAACTAATTCGCCCAAATTGTCCCAATAAACGCGTCTCGACCGCGTATTTATTGCATGCAAATCGTCGGACATCGACTGCAGCGCCACCAATTGCAGAACATAAACGTTGCGCTGTAGTACGCAGGTAAACGCAGAAACATCCTGAATTTCCTCCTCTATTATGTTTATATACCATTAAAATGAGAACATCTAATTGGATGAAGTATACGCATTTTGAATATATGTATTCCTGTATATACACTTGTATTATATTTGAATATATGTGTAACATAAATTACAGCAATGCGGAGAGAAGTGTCGTTCTATACTATATTTCAGACTGATTTATCGATCACTATGCAGGTTTACACAATTTTTAAAATAAAAATTGACCGACCACTTGAAGATATATGAATATGAAAACAAAAAAAATATGATGATACTACTATTTCCTTAGAAAATATTTCCTTAAATAAATATTATTTATTAGAGCAATGTATTTGTCAGCTTAAAAATATTTATTTCAAAATATCGTGCTGAATGTTAAGTGTCTCCCATGCTTCGTTCAAATTGCACGTATTCATGCATAATTACCATTAACACATAAAAATATAGATATAATGTTTTAAACATTATGTATTTTTAATTATATTTTGCTGGTTGGAAACACATTTTGAATTTTACCCCATGCACGGTATTTTAAGATCTGCATGAGTTTACTGCACAAATTAACAATTTTTCACATCACAGGTATAAGGTATTCGTGCTCATCCTATTACCCAAGTGGTTTCCAAGATTTACCCCGACCTTATTTTGTCCTGAAGCATCTAGAAACACGAACAGAGTGAGGATGGCCAAAGATTCGGCCACTAGCCTATTAAGACAATTCGTCCGATAATAATAATTGGCAGTAATCATCATTTTTGACAAGCGTTTAAATTGAAGCGAACCGGTCGTTCATTAGTGCATTTTTTTCTATCCTCATCCTAAATTTGCATCGCATCTTAAATCAATCTTCCTTTCATCGATTTCCGAATTCGGTCCTTGGATGGCGTTTCGGTCTCTCATTAATTGGGTCGTTCGTCCTGTAATGACGCTCGGGCTGCGCGCCTCCGTCATTAAAAAAACAACGATTTCATAAATTGTCCACATAATCTGGAAGATATAATTGAGACGCACGGCGCGGACAAGCGCCGATATCGTTGTTTACACTATCTTCCAAGTCATGGAAGTCCATCAGTAATTTATGGAATCAATTTTGGCGCTTAAATATGCGAGAGAGCGTCCTCTGTGGACGGCTTCGGAATTAAAATGCGGCGTAAAAACAGGTGATAGGCGCTAATGATATCCCGTCGTTATAACGCAGCGAAATGAGCGGAGCAGCAGCTCCGAACGTTAATTTAGATGGGAAATTTGACGCAACACTCAATTCACTGATAAATGTGTCCGTGGGAAAACGATGGACGCATAATGAATGAGTGTCCGGTGATACGATGTGGGTCTGGGACCTATACCAGAACGCCAAAACGACGAGTTTGTCTGTCGTTCGGCCCTCCGGTGGCCACATTACGCAACTGAGACGGATGCGTGCAGACTCGTTGGAAAGATGCATAATTCGTGGGTTTGCAATAATTAATCCGCTTCGAGATTGGAGCATTTGAAAAGTAAGAATCTGGGCTTAAATGGAGTTTTCTTGGTGGCGCCATCTAGCGACCGTGTTTGCCGACCAAAAACGGAACGTCTGTGCGCAGCCTGGCGCATATATATAGGCCTACTTGACAAGATTGGAGACGGAAACTGGCTTGAAAAATTGCCACTGGAGGCGCGACGTATGTTTGCTCGATTAACTGCGCCCGTATCCGCCCCGGAACTACCCTCCACCTGGCGAATTATTTCGAAAATACCGTAAATACTGCGTCGATGTTTTATGGGAAATCGAAACATTGAATAATTTTTTTTGTAGGTTTTCGCAAGCGTTGGGACGATATTTGAGGGCAAAACGTGAAATTTGGGAATATTACCTCAATATAATACAGAAACGTTGATGTCAATTTCCCTCTACTGTATTTATACGATTAAAAGATACATGTAGTTGAATTTACGTGAAATGGAGCATTTATTTCACTTTCATTTTTTGTGTGGATATTTTTCAAATTTGTTTTTTTTGTGTGTGCAATGTATAATTTTTTGACTTTTAGAGGAAAGCGGCATTCGCGTTTCTACGATGGGGTAAAATAGCCTATAACTCACGGCTAAATATTTTTCTATTTTTTTTTTAAAAATATACTTGAGATCATTTTTCCAATATTATAGTTTTGAAAAGCTGGATGCTCTTTTTAGAGATGGCAACTGATTTGCACGTCAATCAGCGCCTCGACCTTAATGACCATGCATAACCAGCGTTGGGACGTGTCATAACTTTTGTGTCACCACATAACCAAACAACCAGTAGCACCTCCCCCCCCCCTGCACCTCCCGAAGCTGCTGGGGGGATGAAGAGGACATTTGTTACGAAATAACTTCTCGGACGACGATATTATTCAGCGTGCGCATCCGAAGGCTGGTTCCCACGTTTTCGAGTGGTCAGTCTTTGGCCCATGGCCACTAGCTTATCTGCCGTCCAGATCTCCGATCGTAGCGACACCGGCACTACAGGGGTGCCCGGAGCGCGCGCCGCCGACGCCGCCGCCGATGACCGTCGTAAAGAGGGTAGGCCAGTGGTCAAGGGGGGCTCCATTTGCACCCCTCCCTGCAGGGGGTCGTGTAAATAACGGCTGAGCGCAACGGTATCGAGAACGACCGAGTCGAGGGTGTGACGAGCCCCGGGAAAGGACAAACGACCATTTTTTTTATTTTTGGGGTATGCTTTTTGGCCACCCTGTCCCCATCTTCGTGTCCAAGGGGACCCAAGAGTGGGTTTTTCTGACTGCTTCTGTAGTTTTTATAGTTTTGGCCATTTTTTTGTTGTTGTTGTTGCAACGATTGATCCGTTGCCTGTTCTGGAAGGAGAAACATGCGTTTTTTTGACTGCAGGATCGATCGTCGATGGAAAATGCAATGCTGGGATTGGTTGTATTTTTAAACAACTAAGAAAACGATTGACGGAACGAAAATAACGTTGAATAAGTTCGTTTTGGTCAGGTTCTCGCTTCATTTGCAGATGTCGCTTTTTGTATTGTACCAAAGTTTTGGGATAGTTTTTGAAGAAACTACTAATTCAGTTAGTAATATAAAATTCAGCAATGTGAGGACCTGCAATTACACAGGTGGTTGCTCGATTTGGTAAGCATTTTCTGAAAGAAAAATATGGATGATGGAGATTTTTATCAGCTGGTGTTCCTCTGATAGTTACCAGTTCGTTGCACGTCAGCTTTTCTAAATAACAGTGCCATCTATACAGAAATTCAATTTTCCCACGCTTTTCACGTTTCTAAATTCCAGCGCCATCTATCGATGCATCGGGTGCGATTGAAAAATGATATACATGTATCTACGAAAATTGCGTTTACAGTTATGCAATTTTGAAACTCTTATTTCCGTTTCTAAATTTCAGATTAGAATTTTAGATATTACAAATATGGCGTCTTTCAATATGCAATGTGACCGCGCTTTTAACGTTTTCAAACAAGAGCGCCATCTATGATGATTTTTGCATGCGGAGCCCAATGTAGGCTACTTTGTATTTTTATACCAAATATAACGCTTGTAAATCTACAATTTCGCTACGCTTTTAACGCTTCTAGACACCAACGCCATCTATGATGAATGCTGCGCGATTAAGCGAATATCAAATATATGGCACCTAAACAAAGCTGTGGAATTTTGTCACTTTTTTAATATAGCATGAGGGCGCCATATACGCAAGATTTTTTAAGAAACCAGGGTCGTAACTTGTGTTGCGTGGGGGGTCGATTTGGTAAGGGCAATCTTTGTATATTCGCCCTTAGGGGTGAAAGGGGTGTCGTGTGGCGTCCCCTGGCGTCGTCACGGGTGAGCGCTTGGCAGGCGCCGCCGGTCCTCTCGCGCCGCGCCACTTTTGGCATTTGTTTTATTCATGGCTCGGGCTGACCCTCAGAGGTCAACGATGATTTCTTTAAAAAAATATTGCATAAGGGACAAAAAGCCGTTTTCTTCCAGCATTTCCATTTGTTGGACATAAAAAGGCTCACACTTATAACACATAGCTAACTAATGATGGCGCCCCTAAGTCATCATAAAGCTCGCTTATGTATGAAAAAATGTCGTTCGTGAAATATATAGAATTTTTTAGATGTCCTCTATGCCATTTTTTTGAATTTAGGCTGGTGTCTTACGACCAATTTACGCGTTTTTGGCATGAAAAAAAACCAGCTGATTTATTGGTAATGGTTTGACTCGAAACCTTGTATGATTCCGTGCCTTTAAAACGGTGTACGTATAGCACTGCTCGTGTCTCTAATATCTACAGGGTGTCCACCATGAGACTCCAACATTCTGCAGCATGTTGGTTTTGTGGTGGACACCCTGTATGTATCACGATGGATCGTGAGTGAGGATTTTGCATGTTTGGGGATTCCATGCAGGCAGGGTGTGCATATATACAGTACACGTACAAGTTTATAATACGACAATGCGGTTTGAAGACTATAAAAATGAGCATCGCAGCTTAAATATGATGAAGCTATACGTGATTTATCTGTAATAACGCAAAATGTGCTTTTCCAGTTTCGTGTTGTATGCGTGTTATCAATTCTGTCGTGATATTTTGAAGTTGACAAAAATATCTGTTTTGATGCAACTTGATAAACACGGACTAAAACCCATATTGTAAATTTGCCATAAATCACGTTCAGTTTATTTAGCCTATACTTCTTCATTCAGTGCATGAGCTTTAAAAAATCTTGACATAGGCCTACATGTATATACTGTACACCATGCACGTGTATAATATTTGCGTTTTGTTCAGTATCATCGCCTGAACATGTCATTCCAACATGATATGCATGCTTAAAAAAAACGAGTTTTCAATTTCCCCATTATTGAAAAATGAGAGTAATGCTAAGTTATGTTAAGGCAAATTACACAACGAAATGACGCGTGATAGTTTTCTGAAGACAGGAACATGCAGCACTTGCAGTGTTTGCAAGATACATAGTTTTGAGAAGGACTAGAAGACAGTTTTCATGCATTGATTATATACATGTAGCTTAAAAACATCGGTAACCTCAAGTCATTCTTTCAACCGATGAGCACAGTATACCGTATGTACGTAATACCATATGATCAATCCGTGTCGGCACCTTTCATGTTGCTATATCAGAAAATACGACTGCAGCGCAAGAATTGATACGACGGTTGAACCCAAAACGATCCGACAAGATATGATCGCATCGTAGATGACGTGTTCCTCGCACGACATAGGATAACAGATAGCCATAGGGTTGCACAATACTGCCCATTGGCTAACTATACAGTAATCCGTTAAAGGAGTGATAGCGATAAATGCATTTTGATAAAGCAGACGTCGTCTGCACATTTTTTCATCCACAGGTTGGGTGCTGGTCGCTAGTCGGGAAGTTGGCGCAGCGAATATTGACATGAGGAATGCGCAGAGTGACCATACTGGTATTACATATACTGTGCAATGAGCGTGTCGATTTTGCACACGTGACTTTATACGATTGCCAAAATGCGAGTCGCAAAGCACAATACTGTACGTATATCATACCAGTTTGCATGGTCAATCAGCGAATTCCTCATGTCCATCTTCGCAGTGCCAACTTTTCGACTAGCGAATGGATGATGCAAAATGCGCATTAAACCACGGCCATTTTGATCGGCGACATTTGATAATTTGTCCTTCTGTCGTATCAAGTCACGCGCTGCAGTCGTTTTTTTGTGGACATGAAAACTGCAAATTTTCATTGCGGGTAGGCTATATTTCATGTTGTTTGACGACGTGTTACGTGTTACATGCATATGGTTTATCACTTTTACAGTTATACATTGTTAATTATTAAGGCACTCCTCATATACATGTACCATGTTCGGTATCAAATATACATGAAACAACGCTCATGCATGGTAACTCTATTGAACATGTCGTTTATACCGAATGAATAGCTCGAATTACGCTCGAATTAATAGTCTTAAACCGGAATTTTCTTTTATAAACATGTACATGTATGTCACTTTTGATGCAAGGGTGCATCCAAACAGCATTGGTATAGGCTACATATGCGGTTGTGTACTGAACACATATGGTACGTGTTTACATGTATTTCACACGACCAAACTCCACAAAGGAACAAACATGTAATCAGATCAAGCCTGCATGGCAGGTGTCTGGATTGCGGACGTCGATTAGCACGCGCACGCACGCGAACCGGAAATGCCTCGTCAATTTCATTCCGTCATCTTTGTTTTTTTTTTCTTTCGCCAAATTAATTCCTAGCACTTGACCCCGTCCACGTGGCCATGCTTTCACATCTCCAGTGAGACAAAGCAGACACGAGAGGCTCGTGTTACGGCGTCGAACGGGACCCCTTTGTTGCGTGCCATCGTTGATCGTTGATCGTTCGATCACCTGCTAGCGGGTTCGGGGATTAGCGCGGACCCGTCACACGTCAAACCGATGTTCATCCGAGATTTGCCATTTTTTTGTTTGTTTTGCGTGGCTCGTGCATGCAGGTATCAAATTCAACGATATAAAAAAAAAGAAAATTAATAAAAACGAAATCAGAATAAGGGAAGGCGGGGCGCGAACTCAGACCATGGCAGATGAATGTCGTTACGTTTAAGGCAGGTTTTTATTTCAATGCCCACGCGCGTGCGTCTCCGCAGGTGATCGGCAGCACGTCCACCGCGTGCGTTCGGATATCCGATCGCCAGCGGAGTCATTTTCGGCCACCCTGTATAACAATGATGCCTGATTCCCACTGGGCAGAATTCTTACTCCTGCAGGTGTGGCGCATGCGCACTTTTCTCAGCTGCGTTCTGCCCTCGGTAGGTGGCGCTGCAGCTCAGCCGAATTTCTGCTAGCTTTTTATTTAGAACCTATATTTCTTCTGCTTGCGCCCGGTTTCACACATGCGCACTCCAAGATGTCGGCCATTACCAATTAACATAGGCCCGAGTGGAGCAACATTGATAAAGGTTATCAGGCGTTCCAGTTGTTTAAAAAATGTATTTCTATCTACGTATTTTGGCATCTTACTATATTTATAGCAGCATCCATTTTTATGTGCAGAGGATTGAATTTTTAAAATCAAAATTGAGTTATCTTTTGCAAGTAATTAGCTAAAGCGTTTTATTTTTTCCGCTGATGAAATGCTGCCCAGAGTGGAAATATGCAATCAGCAAATCTGTAGCAGCTTGAGCAGACGAGTTTCTGATTCCCTGCTCATTCTGCCCAGTGTGAATAAGGCAAGACGTTCGTAAAAGTGGCAGAAATTCAATGAAGAAGTGACGCAGTTCAAAATACTTTCAATTTCTGGTATCAAGTCCTACAAAATGTGTTCTATGTTCAGTAAAAAAGACAACTTATAGCTAATACTTTCGGCTTAATGGCTTTATTGCCACTTCATTTTATCATGGATGCAATTAGAATTCATTAAAACTTGTTTAATCTTAAAAATGAAAAAAGTGAGTTATGTCAGCTTGGGATTTCTTCGAACTGTCGTTATTCTGGAATACACTCGCGTATACTTATGTCACGATATTCTAACGTGTCCCAATCAAATGAAATCAACGGTGAAACAGTAGGGGTGCTCAGACTGAAGCTTTGCAAATCGCGCTTTGGCTGTCGCAAAGTCACGTGTGTAAACGGTATGGCGTTCATACCGTGACTCCATGACTGCTAAACTGCGCTTCACGTGGCTTCTGTCTGAGTACCCCATACCTCGTCTGCGCATCGATGCATTATTATTTGAGTTTTGAATCGAATTACGAATAAGGAATACGATGCTATTCCAAAGACGCCATGCATTTTGTACATTTTTTTCGACGCGTGCACCCAAAAACCCACGTGACCTCGCACATCTCTCTCCGGAAAGTGTATACAAGAGCATCCCTCAAATCGGCAGCCCTCGTAAATTTTCCGAATTAAATAAACACCGTCTATTTTTGAGGGTTTTCCCCCTCGATTTCTTCCCGAAAAATGTACGCGCGGCGTGTCCAACCCTCCTCTCGCAAATTGCGCCGATTTCTCATCCGCGTCTGTGGGAAGAAACCAGAATCGTAGCTGTTCTTCAAACGCTCCTGCTCTGTTTATTTAGTCCTCTGTCACGGTGTCAAACAAACTCATCCCGTTACATTCGTTTTCCTTCTTTTTCAACCAGGTTTCTCGAGAGCGCGCCGAACGAAGAGTTTGCGAAGTGTTATATGACCGCCATTATTACCGATGTTTATTAGCGAGGCGTGGCCTACGCCCCGTTGCGGATGCGTAGTTTAGCATAAAACTGCGACTAAAACTGATTAATCGACGCGTTTTCTGCCGCAAAAGGGCGCCGCCTATTGGCGACGGTTCAAGAACGGCGTCGTTGCGGTGCCCGAATATTGCACATTCGTATAATCCGATGCATCCATGGCTATAGCCTGCTATATAGGGGTCCATTCACCTACTGTATGGACCTATGCAGAGTTTGGTAGTTAAATTACAACAAGCGCTGATAAGTACGGAAGTCTAGAGAGGTCGCGAAAGAAAAATAAAATAGCCATGTTGATATGGCTTGATGGCACTTTAACTATAGTCGTGAAGTTATACGTGCACTTGCAAATTGAACCCGGTCGCTAATTGTATTAAAAAAGGTTCAGTCAATGATTTCAAATAGAAAACGTATTCCGGGGTACTCGGACAGAAGCACTGCGATTCGTTCTTGAGCAGTCTTGGTGAAGTCACGCGCATGTGCAAAATCGACCCGCCATTAAGGTTATCGCCGTTTTATTTCGTTTAGGCCAGGGAATGCATTACTTCCCACTCGTGACTTCACGGCTGTCAAAAGTGCCATTCGTGAAGCTTCTGTCTGAGTATACCCGTAATAAGATGTTGCGCACGCTATTTGGTTTAAAAAATTCAGTCGACATTGTCTTTGGTTTTAAGCCAGAGAATGCATTACTTTTCCACACTTGACTTCGCAACTGTCAAAAGTGCGATTCATGAAGCTTCTGTCTGAGTACCCGTAATAAAATGTTGTACTTGCTAATTGGTTTAAAACCTTCCATCAAAATTATCGCTGTTTTTAAACTAAATATGATGCATTCCTTT